>PNEQ01101045.1:0-27988 GCA_003012365.1 Medauroidea extradentata | reverse complement strand
GAATCTAAGCCGAGTTCTCAATGCTAAACTTTCAAAACAAACTTTCGCGGGTGTTTTTCAAAACAACATGCTTGTTTACTGCCAGATATCGTTCGGGTGGTCATAGCAACTTGCAACTGCCCGTCCTGCCATTTCGCTGCCAGCGAAAAATGGCACTTGCCCTCGACTGGTAAAACTGGCAGACCACGCGAACAAACCTGTTGTACCTTTTTTATTAATTAAGCATGTATAAATTAGATGCTTTAATAATAAAACTTCAGTTTTATGTGCTTAAGTTAGCATTATTTAAATTTAAAAATACAAACAATATATTTATACACATGAAATTCCAAATCCAGGGGGGGGGGGCATTTGACCCCCCCCCCTGTAGCCCCAAATAACGCCCCTGATTTCAAAATATTAAAATTTCTGTCAGTTGTATATTCTATATTTTGGGAATGCCAGTAGGTATTTAAAATACGAAGTTTGTAAACAACTATGGCTACCGACGAGATGTGTATTGGCACGAAACTATTTACACATAATATTTCTTTGGTTTTGTCGCACGGTAGACGAACTAGTGTTCGCAACAACGAGTTTTTTTAGTGTCGCATAGAACTTCCACGTCGCGTCCGTCTTGATTTTGTCAATCAGCATCAGCATTCGCTTTTTACACTACCGTTGAAAGCGTGTGCGAGAAAAGTGGCATGTAAATTCATAAGTTGACAACCCTGATGGAAGTTTTTGACAAGTTAAAACTAGACAGTGGGCAGCGTACGAAATCGAAAATGGTATTTTTCAATGTGATGTGAGTTATCTTGTTGTTTGAAAGTACAGCAGTCGTGGACACTTCTATGGTGGACAGCTTGATTGAACATGTTTTTACCGTAAGTATTTATTTTGTCCATGTTCCTGTTCTGACAATGTATGTGTAACTCAGAAATCCAAGTGTTTTGGTATGGTGTGTTTATTTGTTCACATTAACGGAATTTACTAATTGATGGCAATCGTTTAACGCAACGACTGCGGTCAGCTTGGCCACGGACAGAAAACGGCAAAAACTTCACACAGCAGCTTTTCCCATAAATGGTTACAAAACATTTTATTTTTATTTTATTTATTATTTTTAAAATTTTTTTATTTTGTTCTGTGGATCCACGTAACCCTTAATACCCGAAGTGACATTTTTAGAGCACAGTCCCCGAGGTGAGATCTGTGAGACATCTTAAGTATTTTGGTTCAAGGAATCATAAATACTGTAAATTTTTATGCCTGATCATATGCACTTAATATTTTAAGTTTATATCTTCTCTTTTCTCTGAAAAGTAATAAATCTGTGAATACAATTTTGAGAAAATATCAAATTACTAAAATACTGTATTTGTTCCAAAATATAACACACATAATTTTAAAAATATCAAAAAATATGATATCGAAAAATGGGCTGCACTACTTTTAATTTTACACGTACTCTTAATCACTTTATATATAGGCTAATATAAAAATTGCATAATATACCCTTTTTGAAAACAAAATCACAAATGGTATAAATAGTCATTTTTGCTCCATTTCTTTGTTTTTTAAAATGTTTCAAAACATTTGCAAAATCTTTCAAAACAACTGTAAGTGTCCCTATTTATGCTGAAAAACATTCCCTTTAAAAATAATTTGCAGTTACAACATTTTTGTGGTTTTGTAATACTTACACTACATTTCTTCAGCACAGTGCAGGCACACTTTCTTAGTTCTTTCCAAACACACAGGTTATTTGCACAAGTAGCAAACGTAACTCGTTTTCCTTTTTTTCTTAGGATCACATGAGTAGCAGGTTTTCCTCTTCTGAAGTTTTTCTTTATTTGTGTAGGAAGTAACACTTTCATCAGAGATCCCCAGCACTCTTCGAATGCAAGCTCTCAGTTCGCGTGGCAAGTGTGCATCATTACATCTTCTTCTCATGTGAGGCTCCACAAGAGAACGCGCTAATGTTTTCATAAAAGTGAGCAGAGAGACTTCTTTATTTTCCTTGTAACAGTTGAACAAAACAAATGAATTCACTGCGCTTATGTCCAATAAACGATAAAATATAGCCATTGACCACCTCTGTGTTCGACGTCCAGTAGAATAATTGGCACACTTCTCATCTAAGGCATCGATGCCTCCTTTCGTCCCATTGTAGTATGTTATTATTTCTGGCTTTTGTGTCTCGTCATCAATAGCATCATTGTGATGCATTGACAAAACTATTACTACAGCCTTTCGTTTCTTTGGCACGTAAGACACCAGAGTAATGTCTTTTGTAAAACCGAACAGAGCAGACCCTTCTGCTCGAGAATGATGTGGCAGAAATTCACTTGGGATTTCTCTTTTGTTTTTCCTTATAGTAGGCTACCAACATATGTCAGTCCCTTGGTGCGCAATGCATTCACCAGTTCAACTGAAGTAAACCAGTTGTCACCAGTTACATTTCTATTCGTACCTTGAATTTCTGATGACAACCTCAAAACGGCTTGTGTCGGCTTGGAAAAACTCAGGTCTTCTGGAGGGAGTGATGAGCCATCAGAGTTTTTGCCAACATAAATGTAGCCATTCTGAAGGTAATGTGTCTTTGCATCTACAAGAGACATTAGCTTGAGTCCATATTTACAAGGTTTACTGGGCATATAAACTTTGAATTTGCAGCGCCCCCTGAAGCTTATAAGTATCTCATCTATGCAAGCACAAGAGCCAAGACTATATAGCAACTGGCAGTTTTTTACAAACTTGTCGAAAATTTCTGCAATGGGAGCATCTGGTCGGATATTTCTTCGTTCATTTCTGTCATCAGGGTTGTCAAATCGCAGGTTTGCTAGGAGAATTTCAAACTGATGTCTGCTCATCACGCACCTAAATATGTCCCTTCCACTACCATCTGTCGCAAAAATAGCCCTAGTGGACTCATGGTTCGATTTGAACACTGCTGAATAAAACAGCAGACCAATAAGTGCTTTTAGTTCTGTCAAATCAAGTTCACGCATGTCGGTCACATTGGCATTAGCATTTGTGGCTTTCTGTCTACCGATTTTTATGTTCGTCCACTTCAAAATGTCTTCAAAATGTCTTCAAAATGTCATCATTACCAAATTCCAAACAGTTTCAGGATCTGCTTCAACACCAACACATGCAGGAGCTCGCAATCCGGGAAGCTGCACTATAATTTGTGCTTCTGTGTTCGTGTTCTAGATGTAAATGGTGTTGCTGCCCACTTGTACCTGTTTTTACCATAGTAATTTCGAACTGAATGTTCTGTTTCATCATGTGATGTGGAATTCTCACTGTCAGACGTTTTAGAGTCTTCATCATCTTCATCTGCCGTGGAATGGTCACTGTGAATGGTAACATCATCACAGTCATCAGCATCACTACAGTCCTCTTCTTCAACATCCTGTAGCCACTGACTCGTGGTAGCTTCAAAATGAGGCTCGTCAGCATGAACTGTTTTCCGCACACCACGATCGCGATCCATGACATATAACCCGAGGTGCGGTCTGTGAGACCTCTACAAAACTTTATCACAGTATAACACGACCTGCCTTGTAGCTGTGTCGTAACTGATACTCCTCTGGAGTGCAGATGATTGGGAAGGAAAGTAGATGGGAGGGGAGGGCTATTCGAGCCCTGAGTCGGGTAAACAAACACATGCGATAACGTGTTGCGGTCTCGGAGACCGCACCTCGGGTATTAAGGGTTAACAGTCATACGACTTTTGGATGGTATAGTATTTGCGTCAACTACCTACGTTGGTTGTAGATGTGGACATTTTCGCACCCTATCGGTTAGGCCTAATGCAGATAATAAAAGTATGTTCATTTTATCCTAGTTCTCTATGTGCCTATAGAAAATTGCATTATGGAATTATGCCATACGTGCCACAGTTAGACTTAGCAAGGGCACATAGACTACGTATGGATCCTACACTCTCTTCTCGAGCCGTATATACGACTTTTATGGGATGCACACCTTTTAATAATGGAAATAATGACTCATTTTACGGAAATTGTACACAGCCAAAGAGAGTGTTTACATAAGAAAAGGGATGCACTGAGAATAAAAAGGGAAGGAGAATGGGCACTAAGTTGCAGAGATTGATATCACTATTAATTAAAGAGGACTAGTGTAGGTGGTGGATACTCTGACAAGAAGTGAGAATGGTGAAGGGGCTACGCTAGATGTTGTATTGGTCATGCCAGGGAATGCGTTAGTGTGATGGTCAAGGAGGGAATTAGTGATCATGACATCCCTGTGGAAATAAAACTGGGTAATATCTGGGTAGAGCAATCTAAAGAGAGGATTGTTTGGCAGTATGGATGTGGCAACTGTAAGGGAGCAGAAATGTTTCTAAGGGAAAATTTTGAAAGGTGGGCTGGAGGAACCTACACAAATAGTCTACACGACTACTTGTGGACAGAATTTAAAAGACTAATAACTTACATAGCATGCAAGAGAAATTTGTCCCTCAGAAATGTTACAGGATGAGGGGATATCTGCCATTCTATGGGAACCCAGTGTATAAGCGGGATGAGGATAGAGGGAAGCTATGTAGTTACAGACCTGTGAGTCTCGCATCAAATACATGGAAGGTGATGGAGAGATTGATACAGGAATAACATCATAGATTTAGAAAGGGATATTCGTGTGAGACTCAGTTGGCAGGTTTGTTGGAGGATGAAGAGAAGCAGGTGGACATGTGCTTCATGGACTTCGAGAAGGCCTTCACAAAGTTCCCCATGGAATCTTAATGAGAATAGTGGAAGGACTGCCGGATGACAAGCGGATGGTTGACTGGATTGAGAACATTCGTAGGGGACGAGTCAGAGAGTGAAAGTGGGGGCGGCAACGTCCAAAGACGGAGTGGCTGAATCAGAAGTGCCACAGGGAAGTGTGTTGGCGCCTTTGTTATTCACTATAATAATGCATGACATGGGCTTCAGGATTGCAGGTAAAATAAGCTCAATGGTTCGTCCAGTATTAGAATATGCTGTTGCGGAGTGGCATCTGTATGTGGCGGTGGTGGTGCAAGAGCTGGAGAAAATGCAGAGAAGGGCAGCGAGATGGGTGATGATTAAATGGAAAAGGCAGGGTCAGGCTGGTAAGGAGGAAAAGAACTTTAGGTGTAGCAGTATGATGATGGAATTGGGATGGAAACCGTTGAGGGAAAGGAGGAGAATGGAAAGACTGGTCAGGTTGTATAAGGTGGTGAACGGGGAGGGGGGATGGGACGGTTGGGCCTGCAAACTAAGTAAGAGAATTTATAAGGAAAAAGGAAACAACAGTGAGAAGATTCAGAAGGTATAGAGGAGAATGGAGAGGGGTAGACAGTCAATGCTGGTGAGGATGGTGAGGGAGTGGAATGCACTGCGGGAGGAGTTGGTGACTGTGACTTTTACATTTCGGAAATTTTGTAATTATCCAATAGCACCAGTGTAAACAAAGAGTTTATGATGTAGGGCCTAAATAATTGTGTTGATGATGCCACAAATGTCATGTTAACCCTCACATCTTCACTCATAACACTAACAGCAAATCTAGGTGACTGTCTGGGTTTTCAGGCATGCATAGTTAGAAAAAATTTAATACTGTAATGTGGTATCACAAACTAAAAGCAGGGCAGAAGGGTTTTATTTTACTATTAGGTACCAGCAAACTGGCTTTGAATAGTACAGTAAAACCCACTGTGCAAACCACATACAGCAGAAACCAGATTACTTATTTCATGATACCAGTTTCAAAATATGTTTTCAATGCACTTTGCTTGAAAATTCAAAAAATATATTTTACTGTTATTGGTATCAAATAGTAAAATAAAACCTGTAAGTTATGCTGTTTTTTATTTCACAATACCAGTTTTAAATAATTTTTAATGTACCTGGCCTGAAAACTCATCAACTAGCCTACAGGCTGAATTTTGGATATATTATGGTAAATTTTGTGCTCTTTAATTTTTGTCTCTACAAGTTTTGTCGTGAGATGCACCGTTTTAGACTTAATAATTTTTTCCGCATTTTTCCGGGACAAATTTCGAAAAAAAAAAAAAAAAAGAAAAAAAAAAGTAAAAACCGGACGGTGGATTTCAGTGGATTTTGTATATGTTATTCTACTAATTTTTCTGCGAATTTTGATGTAAAAAACATTTTCTTGCAATTTGTCCATAAATTGATTCCCTTCTATCGTATCTTTCCTGGACTATCTTCACTTCCATTTCTAGTAATTGAGGAAGTTAGTCCCTTACTTCCCCTGAAAGTATCATTTGTTGTAATGGCAATGGCACTAAATTAAAACTGTGTCGAAAAACTTGCTACCTGTCCAGTTATATGAAGAGGACTTGGTTTCACTTAAAAAAATGAGACAGAGTAGATTGATTTTACATAAAAAGAAACTGTTAGATAGGCCTACTTTAAAAAAATAAAGATACTTTTATCTAGAAAAGAGAATCGCTCTGATGCCTGTAATAATAATAACAATAATAATAGTAATAATAATAATAATAATTCCCTTGCAATTGGGCTGATTCCCGGTGGGAAGTATTTATCCTTTCAATTAAGTGAAAACCTTGTAGAAACAATTTATTACCCTGTGTAAATAAGTTTAGGTTAGTTTAAAAATCAAAATTTCTACAGTGTACCTTGTGTTTTAGCCAGCGTGACAGATTGTGTTAAATTAGTACAAAAGTATTTTACTCTTTCCTAATAATTAAAGTTATAGGAGTACAGTTTTTAACTGCAACTAATGCATGCATGTAAATTTTTATGCTGTGTGACCTAAACCTGCACTTTCAAGTGTACCAAAAAACTTGTTTTCTTCATTACACATTATTTTATCATGTGATTGAGTCTTCAATTTACAGAAAATTATGTATATAATATATTGTTCTCTCATGAGTGTATCATCATGAAATAAGGAAGAGTTTTGCTTATCTGTTTTTTTTTATATTTGCCTATTTTAAATTCTTTGAATGGTGCTAACTGTATAAATGGGAAAATTCAAGCAACACAATTTTCTTAGGCAGCCTACATTGTTTATGTTGAAAGCAAATTATTTCAAGAACACCAACTTAGGCTAAGAAAACAATATATCATCTCTTATCTTGAAAGTTTATTAGATACGACCATTACAATTAAAAATACATTATTACAAAAAGAATTATTGCTGCTTCAGCATGAGATTTGTTTGCTAACGTACAAAAAAAATTACAATAATTATAGTTTAACCATCGTTAAACACATAAATGTACCGTAGCTTCTTGCTATATGGTGTTAGCTGATCACATACACACTTAGTTGTACAATAAATATTGTCATATTTCAACATTTATTATGCAGGAAACTTGCTTAAAAAATATATAGTCTTAAAATTACAGACTTCCTTATATCTGTATTAGTCCAACAAGGTTCTTAACTCATACATTTTTTTATGTATTGTAGTGAAAGAGTTGGCAGATATTGAAGATGATATAAATGTTCTGTTTGTAAGTGATGTACATATAATGAATATATCTTATGTTACGTGTTTGAATAGAAGTGTGAGTGATTATGTGCTGTTACATTGCTTGCAACAAGTGTACATATTCAGTAAAATAAAAAAATTGTGTGGTTGTTAAAAAGGCACAGTATTAATTTTTAAATAGTGCTGAACTAAATGCTATGGTACCGGTACAAATTTTTTTATATGTAGTATCTACCGTTACAGCTCATAACACTGATGTCGGAGACATAATTACTAACTACTTGGGTTAAATTATAGTACGTAGTTACATGGTATTCTGGGTGTTACCAACCCTTTAATTATTCAGGCTGGGGACTTAAAATGACCTGGTCTACTGTAGCCCCTTAAATTAATTTATGTTAACAGTAGTGGTTGTCTGCAAGAAATTAACGTAACAGTAACACACATTGGAAGTACAACAAGTTGTCTGCCCATGAGTAAGGACTAGCATAATTGAGGAACTTCTGTCCTTTCATAGTGTAAAATATAGATTCAGTAGGCCTAACATTAAGTTTGTTGTACTCGCCGTAACCTGGCGTCTCTTTTTGCTCTTTCAGCTCCAAGGGCACTCCTAGGCGTTTTACTTACCGGAACCAATATGGCGGGGGTCCGTTTTACTCGCCAGGTCAAGCGCCTCCAGGTCAAGTAGGTCATGCTCCCGCCGCTCCACCTCGCGAGGTAGAGTTGTGGGGGCAAATCGTCTGCTAGACGTTTTCGTGCCAGTCTGCTACATCGTGGTCTGTTAACGTTCGTAGTGATATGAATGAGAATAACTTATTATTCCAAACAACATTGAAAAATGATGGAAATATTAGAGCCGATGATGAAGGAATGGTGTTATGGTATTATTTACAGCAGAATGTAATTATTTATTTAGTACATGATAATTCTTCATTCTCTATTATATTCCCGATAACTTCTGCTAGTTCGGCCATCACAAAAACAAATGCACGCATGCAGTAAAGCGTTTTCCTTCGCCCTTTAAGAGTACAACTCCCTCTGACCTGGGTCAACATTATTCCAAATCCACCAACTCCAGGGAGACGCGAGAGACGCTGGGTCAAGCGCGAGTAAAACAAACCTTATAACTTCACGCTCTTCTTACAGATTCTGTGTTGACAGTGCTACTTGCATCATTTGAGTAAACACTTGGCACATGAACTCTGAAAAAAAAAAAAATAAATAAATAAACAGTGAAATAAGTTCTGTAAAACTTTATATTATCTTGTTTTGTTTCTATATCTATAAATATAATTTTCGTACCTACAATTTTCTTGATAGAAGTTATTTAAAAAGAAATTATGTAATATTTAATCTGCAAAAGTAACTTTATAGCAAATCAAAATTCCCTTTCCATACAATTTACAGTGAAACTAACATCAAAAGCACGTGTATACATATTTTTAAAATGTAGCTGTGAGAGTCTTTATAGTCAACTTGTATGTCGTAGGGGACTTTTCAGAGTTTTTTTGCACATGTGTAGTTCCAAAATACTACCTGAAAATTTTGGTACCATAAAACGAAGTGCATAAAATCACCATGGGGTGAAAGAGACCAAAATTTGAAACAAATTTCTCGCTTACAACTTATGTTTTCAAAAGTTACGTTCCAATAAAATTACTTGTAAACAGTATTAATTTGCCCGTAATGAAAATAAAGTTTCTAAAGCATATCTTCTTACTGATAATTTTGTTCTAAATCCTGTTCAGCCCAGTGATCCTATTCACCCTGTTTTACGGTACCGTACCTAAGTTCTCCTTTTGTATGCTTTTGACTATTTACATTATACTGTATGTTTATTTTATCAGCTTTACTTTATAGAGTCAGGGGATGGTGCTGAGTTGTAACTTAAATATTTCCATGAATCTACACACAAAAAAACTGCCTAACTTAATGAAAATTACATTGCATACAGCAAGTTGGTACTATAATTTAAACAGGTATAATATAAATGCAATTGCAATATTAAACAAAATAAATATATGTTATTTTGAACACAGTGTTTGGTTGGACTCATTCAGAAGGGATGAATATCTGTAATATAATCATTCTTCCCATCTCAAGTTATCTGTAGTTGATGTTTGTGAAACATCTGATGGCATTGCTATAGTTTTACATGTACCCCTTTCTCCCCTTGTCTAGAAATTAAGAGGTTAAAGAGGAAGTGTAGGCAGATGCATGCAAGGAGTAAAAGGGAGGAAACGGCACATGCTAGGATATGGATGAAGCAGATGAGAAGGGAGCTGGATGGCAAGATCAAAGAGGCAAAGAATGAATACCTTCAAAACATGATGGAAGAAGGTAAATGCAAGGGATGGCAGAAACTATTTGGTTATCTGAAGAGGGTGAAAGGTGGAGAGAAAGGAATACCATTGCTAACTGATAAAGATGGTTTGACTGCATGTACAGACAAGGAGAAGGCAGAGTTGTTGCAGGTGCAGTACTTGTCTGTGTTTGCGAAGAAGGATGAATGGGTAAAGGAGGCGAACAGGGCCAAAATAACATGTAGTAAAATCAAGATAGGGGAACAGGATATATGCAAAGTCATTAACGGATTGCAGGCAAATAAATATGTGGGGCCCAATGGCATAGGGAATGGAACGCTTAAATTTGGTGGAAGCATGATGGCAAGGTATTTAGAAGTGTTGTTTGGTAGATCGTTAGTAGAGGGCAAGTTACCACAGGGGTGGAAGAAGGCTCTTGTGGTACCGGTGTACAAGCAGGGAGAGAACAGGGCAAAACCTGGCAGTTACAGACCAGTGAGTCTCACCTTGAGTACGGGCAAGGTAATGGAGAGGTTGATGGTGAAATTTGTAGTGGATGTGATGGATGAAAAGAACTGGGTGCAGGAGTACCAGCATGGGTTTAGGAGAGGCTACTCGTGTGAGACCCAGCTGGATGGGCTTTTGGAAGACCTCGTGCAAGCGGTAGATGAAGGGAAGCAGGTTGACGCCTGCTTCATAGATTTTGAGAAGGCATTTGACAAGGTGCCACATGGAATTTTAATGAAGAAAGTGGATGAGCTATTGGATGACAAGTGGGTGGTAGAGTGGATAAGCGACTTCCTTGAAGGAAGGAGTCAGAAAGTGAGAGTGGGGGGCACCTTGTCAAAGGAAGGAATAGTAACGTCAGGGGTACCACAGGGAAGTGTGCTGGGTCCCTTGTTGTTTACCATAATGGCAAATGACTTGGGAGTGGGGGGCAAGATAAGGTTGTTTGCTGATGATTGTGTATTGTATTCGGAGGTAGGTGAGGGAAACAGCTTGCAGGCGGACATTAATAGGATATTAGAATGGACAGCAGCTAATAAAATTAAGATTAATGTAAAAAAGACGAAGGTGGTGAGATTTACTAGGAAGAAGGTAAAGAGCAGGGTCGGGTACAGATGGGAAGCAGGAAATAGGAGAGGTGAAGGAATACAAGTACTACTTGGGAGTGGTATTATAGGAAGACCTTGGATGGAAGGGACAATTAGGAAAAGTGGTTTCTAAGGGAAGAAGGGCCTTGGGAATGCTGGGAAGGGTCCTGAATGGGGCCAGTGGTGGGGTGAAAGAGAAAGCATACATCACGATGGTACGTCCAATGCGGGAATATGCAGCAGCGGAGTGGGATCCTTACAATGCAGGAGAGGTGCAGGAGTTGGAGAAGGTTCAGAGGAGTGCAGCAAGATGGGTGAAGGGCAGGAAGGTGAGGATGAGGGAAACTACAGGCCATCAGTGATGATGAAGGAAATGGGTTGGAGTACTTTGAGGAACAGGCAAAGAGTGGAGAGGCTTGTTAGGTTGTTCAAGGCGGTGAGGGGTGTGGGGGGATGGGGAGGGTTGGGTACTCATTTGATCAGAAGTGATTACAGAGGGAGAGGGAACAACAGTGAGAAGCTCCAGAGAGTTTGGAGGAGGACGGAGAGGGGTAGGCAGTCGATGGTCAGATCAGTGAGGGAGTGAGACATGCTAAGGGAGGAGCTGGTGAGAGTTGAGAGTGTGGGGCAGTTCAGAAGGGGTCTGGAGGAAGAGTGAATGGGAGGATGTGGACTTGCCACCGGGCAATAGCCCATTTGCAAGGATCTATTATTATTATTATCCCCAAGCTTGGTTATGCACAGGGCGTCTGCCAGTCCCTCCCTTTACTCAACACTTCATTTTTTGTCAGGTCTGGGTCTTTAAGTCTAAGGAGGTACAGTAACAGTTTGAAATAAAATGTCCAAGTTTTTAAAACTCAACATTTGACCCTTTTACAACAGCCTGAGATAAAAAAAACTTGTTACATGTCTATGTTTTACAATCTTCTTAATTTAAAGAATTTTGTAGGAATGTTTTTAATTTGTCAGATTTAAAAATTTATTAAATAATAATTGGCTTGGTTTGTTGCTGTGTTTGTGTACTAAAAAGTAAAACATACAAAACAAGCCTTAACCATGTATAATATTTTTCATTAATGGAAAGTGTTACGTACAATACAGTAGCTGCTTCAGAAGAACTTTGCATACTTCGCACATCCCACTCCACCATTTCATCATCACTTGAATTTTCAGGAGTGGAAATGTCACTTGACGACATCTCGAGCAGTGGCTGAGTGTCTTCTTTTCTGAGACCTTTCAGGCAGCTGCAGTATAGCCACTGCCACCAACCTGATTAGTGAATTAAAATATACTTTACTTATTTAACTTTTACAAGCACAGGTATACATAAAAAATTGTGGTTATAATTGCCAATAAAAATTGAATGGCAGCAATGAAAATTAATGTTCAGATTTTAATTAAACCTTTTTACTTTGTACAGTCATATCACATACAAAATTTAAAATATAGTTATAGAACAAGAGAAAGATAATAATAATGTATTGAACTACCCTATGTAGGGTAGTTTTAAGGAAATTTTTGATTTCGGTAAGGAGATCAAACATTTTCAAATTCATTTGGGGATAGTGATCTCTTTTAACCCAGCTGCAGCACAACTCTTATAATATTATGGCCCTGTTAAATTTGTTTCAAGCACTTCATGTCTTAGATGAAAGTAAACAAGCAAGCACTGAGTTAGGTGACTGCAAATTAGTAATGACTTTAAAAGATTAGCATACTGTAAGCATTTAAAGGAAGAAGATTAGCCCAATTTTCTAGAGGAGAAATGAAACCAAGCAATTCAAGTTTCAATTCTCAACCCTTGTCGTTACGGCTGGGTAGGTTTGTCTAATTTTTAGGGTTAGTTTAAGTTAATCTGTTTTCTTCAAAACAACTATGAGACACCAAAATGTTGTGTTCGTCAAATAATTACTGTAACAGGAAGCTCTGTTTCTTCACAGTTTCCGCCCTCTCACTTTACCTCCTCAACACAGAAACAGAGTCTTAGCAAGTGTGGAATGAACCATACTAAGTTTCCTAAAACAAAATGTAAAATGTTTTTAAATCGAGAAGAGCCTGTGATATTTACATTCTTGTTCTTCTACAACTGCTGTCTGAAACAGCTGTTGTGGGTTGACTTCCAGTCCTGAATGTGCGTGTGATACTGATGGTATTGATCTACTGATTTCCAGTGTAACTTTCCCATCATATTTACTCGGTTTACTTTTCTGCAAATTAAGAAACACAAAGTTATTATAGTTATCATCACAAAGTAATTATTACCCTTACTTAATTGGTGCTAGACCTTAGAAATTAGAGCTTACTTTAACTCAAGTTATTTTAACATAAATTCAGCTTAGTCAGTAAAAGTTTTTTGAAGTAAAGGATCTAGTTCACATTACAAAACTCACCTTTCCTAGAGCTTAGCTCATTTCGAGTTACTTTCGTAGAGTCTAGTAATATTAAAAGCTGTTATTTCTGATTAGGCTAAAATAAACCATTCAAAATTATTTGTTATGCATCTGTTAAGTACGGTAAATTATGGATCATGTATATATTTGCATTAGATTAATTTTCAACACTGACTCAAAGCAAATTCTGCATGTTGGAATTTTAAAAAATGTATATTTTTCATCAGAAATTAATATTTAAAAATACAATGAAATATTTTCATTGGCTGTTACTCCTGTTGTTGAGAAGATTTAAAAAAATTGCTTATTTTAGTATCAACAGCCTATGTTTGTGTAAAATATTTTGCTTCTCTTATAGGCTAATGTGTTACATTTGCTGTAGACATACAGTAGTTTCCATTATAAATACAGTCCTGCATGTGTACAGTATACACTAGTAGAGAGTGTCTTATTAACCCTTATATAGGTAGGTTGGTATAAAGTCAGCACTATTGAAACCAACATTTTAAAATATCACTGCTCCTTCCTGTATACAGAGTGACATAAAATTAATGTAAAAAAATTGATATGGGTGTACGAGCACTCACTTTCCGCCAAGGCAATCAAGGTTTGATCCCCAGCATGATCTTCGCATGTGGAAATATGTTGAATGATACCACTGGCAGATGGGTTTTCTCAGGAATCTCCTGTTTCCCCTGCTTCTTCATTACGACGCTGCTCCATACTCACAAGAAGTCACCCCTCACCAGTGCTGAAGACCTAGATCTTAAGTGCTGACCAAAATTTCTTCACTTTACTTCTTCACGAGTGACAGTAGTACAGGCACACATTTGCAGAGTTCACAGACGTGCATTTAGTTAATGGTGCATGGGGCTGCAATGACAAAGAAACGAAGGGACAGTATCATCAGAGGTTCACTAACGAAAGGCACCTGCACACACAATGTTTGTATACGTTGACAGCCATTTGCGGAAAACAGGTTTGCTGTGCATTAGGAAGCTAGCAAATGTAGCAGGGACAGTACGGACGCCATTGAGGAGGAAGTGTTGGAATGAGTTTAGAGAACACCATCTACCCTCACACGGGCGATAGCACGTGCCATGCACTCAAATCGTCATTCTGGTGCAAGTTAACTGCTTTGACCATATCATATATGGATGCCATAAGCCTTACCAGAAGTTGGCTTTCCTGCATGTGATGTATTCTGCTGATGGTTATTGCAACAGTGCGAACTAGATCCACATTTCTTACCACAAGTATTATTTACAGATGAAAGCTGCTTCAGCAGGGATGGTTTGTCCAATACTCATAACACTCGCTAATGGGCCAAGGAACACAGCAACATGAAGTATCCAACTAGCCATCAACAGGGATTTTCAGTAAACGTCTGGCCTGAGATCAAACACTGCTTTCGGACAGTATTGGATAGGACTGGGAGGTCCAAATGCTTGGCCAGCACAGTCTCCCAATGTAACCCCTTTACATTTCTATCTTTGGGGTCATATGAAAACACTTGTGTTTGTCACTCTGTTAAACTACCTGGAATGAACTGGAGGCCAGGATACAAGCTGCATTCCAGACATTCAGAAACATGTCTGATATCTTTGACAGTGTGCGAGATGTTGCAGAGCTGTACTCATTGTATTGCATGTGGTGTTCAGGATTGCCAGATTGGAGGGAATTCCGCAAATTGGGCTACTTTTCATATGCTCATGGTGCTGTAAAATACTGTGTTGGCAGCCGTTCGGGCTACGAAAAAAAGCAACTTTGGGCAATTTGGGCGGCAGAAGCAAAGGGAAATTTAATATTTATTTTCGTGTTTCTTATCACACACTCGGTGATCAGTGATAGCTGATCCGCAGTCTGCTCTAGCAATGGTGCATTACTGATAAGAAAAGAGATAGATGGTGTTTTATTTTACAAAAAGTCTTTGACCCAACAACACAATTTTGATAAATGATAGGAACTTAAAATGTACCAGTTTCATTGCTAATACTATAATCAGTTTCTTTCCTTCAAGTCATTGTTTTTATTGATTTTCTCAAAACCCAACACTAACAGTAGAATTTTGTCTGGGTCTGGCTGGAATGCCCAATACCTTCCAGTCTGCTGCGAGATTTGTCTGTGAAATTGTTTGTGTTGTGAACTTGTGATATATATGTTACTCTAAAATTCAATTGAAAATAGTTATTAAACTTTTTTTTGAAAAAAAGAGAATTATGTAAAAAGGATAACTAGGAAACTGGTGACTAAATATCTTGTTGCTGTATCGCTATTTATCCCCAAAAACGACATTGCCATATAAGCAGCAAACTTTTCAGATGAAACATTCAGCAAAGTGTGCGTATTGCACTGCAAAAAAAAATGCCAATTTTCATGGCGATAAAATGTAGCCTGTGAACCTTAAGCTAATTACCAGTGTTTAAAAAGAATATTACCTTAAAAGAAATAAAGAACGGGGCTTTATTTATTGCAATGCATTGTTACGTTTAGTCAATCATCTAGGTGTAAACATAATAAGATTCAGCCATAAATTATGGAATTTTGTAGCAATTGAAAACCTTATTTACCGTAACGAGAATGTGAAAACCTGGTTAGTGAAACTACACGTTTTGACGATTTTTGGCTACAGTTTAGTGCAAGATTTGGCAGCGAAGCTTTAAAATCATCTGGCTACCCTGGTGGTGGACATTTTCCAGAATAAACTTGATTGCATATGCTCATAAACATGCATCTTTATTAAAACCTGACGTCACCTTTGATTGCTTACTACCCCTGTTCATTTGTATTGTTGTTTTCAAGTATAAGGAGGCATTTACGAACATTGGTACCTAAATAAATATGTTCCATTTTACCTCATCTACTACGTCTATCAATTTGGGAAGTTTATTTAATGTTACCCTTATAGTTCCACATCAGTAATAGTTGCCTCATTCAAATGATTAGCAGCTAATTACCAAATGCATTTGCATGTATTTTCACAGCAATCCTGATTCAAAATTAAATAGACCAGACATATTTGTATTTTATGTAATTAGTAAACACATTTTATCAAACTGTAAAGGTTTCTACTGACCACATCATTTAACTTTCACTTGCAAACATAAAGCGATGTCCTTTTCATGTTTCACTTCTCGTCAGCTTAAGTGGAAATTAAATTTGTGTATTTGGTTTGTATTCAAGAAGTTTAGGACTGAAGATAGATACGTGTAGGTCTTCTGCATGTATTATAAGATGTTTGTTGAGGTATAATTCATAAATATTAAAATATTTACCATCATTTGTCACTACTACAATATTACGTCTACATTTTGATGAGTTAAAATATGTTAATATAGATGTTTTACTTGTGAAATTTTATGCATTGTATATTATAAACAAATTGTGTACTTGTTTAGGAAATAATGTAGAGGGAGTGCAGTGCATGTATTAAAAAGCTGACAGAAGATGTTATAATGAAGAAGTTACTTCACAGTTAGGCTTATTTGTAATAATTTAACCATTAATGAAATATATTATTGATCATGTTTAGTGTGTAAAAATTGTAGATAAAATTTTTCAGAGTAGCAGAACATCATTGCATATTTAAATAGAAATACTTGACAAAGTTCAGATTTACGTGCAGTGGAAATATAACGAAGTGGCTGAATATATAAATTAAGTAGGGCTTCCAGAAATACCCACTTTATCCCGAACTGCCTATAAATTGGATGTTCTCAGAGTCAGGTTTAGTTGTAAATTTCTCTACATAAAATACATAGAACTGTCTCTAAAGGACTATAATACTTTTCCTTTATTTTCAGACCATAAAAATGCAGGGTATCAGGTTACATCTCGTACAACAGGCTTAGTGGAAAGACAGCAAGCTAGTTGACTGCCCCAAGGCACAGCAATAATATGCCTTCCAATGCTTGTATTTCAAAGTTTGTAGGTCCAGTAACTTAATTTCGGCTGTCGTTTTATAGTCAGTGAACCCGTTTAGTTTATGTATAAAGAACTTGCACCATAAATTTGATCAAAATATGTTAAACCATTTACAAAAACTATGATGGTGTTATTCTTGACACAAATGTTACTAAAACCAAAAAATGTTTTATATTTTAGCATATACAAATTTCTCTTTTTTTAAGTAATAAGTTCAATTATTGTATTCATAGAGAGTATGTATTTATCAAAGAGTGCTAGTTTCAGAATTTGATGATGACTTTATCTAGCGAAAGGAAAAATAGTGAGTGAATCCGTAACTAGGAGTACAGGAATTGTTATGAAACATGAAACCAAAAATATAATCAAACAAACAAGTTCAAAAAGTGTATGAAAATGGTCGAAGAATAGACCAAGAAAATACAAAGAAAATAAAATGTTAAAGCAGTACGTTTTCTTCAGCAATAAAGGGGGTGAAATTTCTAGAATTAGTTGATGCTGTCTAGCGCCCCTAAGTGCCTTCGTCAACTCTCATACTCCCTTTCCCACCTCATTCTATCCAGCACTGTGCCAGGGCAAGTGGCCATCAGTTACAAGATGTAATTCAGAATGCCTCAGCTACGAGTGTGAAATTTGTGCATTAATTGGCAGCAGTAATTATGTGAGTCTGAAGTCTAAAATACAATTCAAAAGTTACCATTTCATGCACTTGGTTATCACCATGGTATATCCATGACTGCACTTTTGTAGCAGTTCACATAATCACTTAGATGAGTATAATATAAAACTACAATGGCATACTGTACTGCGTGAATAATTTTCATTTACTCTATCAACACATGTTTGTAATGTACATTTTTACTTAGGTACCTTTGGGTTGAAATATGTGGAATGGTCTACATAAAACATTTCGGTAATTTTTGGAACTGATACATCATAGTTACGTTTACAAAATCATTCCTATTATTAATTTTTAAAATGAGATTTAATCAGAGCATTTCATCATTATTACAAATTGTACATGCAGTATCCACTACAAAAATTTTCTTTGGTAGTGATACACGTGTATTTTATTATGCAATAACATTGCATGTCTATTACCTGCTATTTAATAAGAGTCAAATTATTTATATTTATTATAACAACAGTGTGCTCCATTCAGATTGTAGTAATAGCACCTTACCTGAAAGTTATCCATTTTCAACTGATGACTTCTTTTCGCTTATAACTTAAAACCCAACTTCATTCCTCACGACATTTAGGACAGAAATATGAATATAATTTTTCCAGATTAAACTATACAGTATTTTCAAACTGTAACTATACCAGGAGTTATTGCACATCAAGAAGCATGCAAATGTGTAAAATACTGTAAAAATTATATACAGCACTTTTTGGATGCATAATTCTTTTCAATGAATAACATAGCGTAAGATCATTGCTGCCATCTTTCTCTTAGCATTAACATAACAGTACAGCTAGATAAGAAAGTTTAACTTCTCCACGCCCTTTTGTTGGTATTGAATCACTAGCAACTCAATTATCAGTAGACTGATAAGAGATAACACTAAAGACGTGCCTTGCTTACGATAAAAGGTAAACAATATATGTATACATGTGTAAAAGACTTCCAACATCTGCTACAAATGTCCAAGTTGGAAAATTGATCTACCGCAACATATCGTAATTTATTGCACCAAATTCAAGTGAAGAAAATAGAGTAACTCATTGCACACATGTTAGATTTAATTATTATAAAAATATGTACATTAATTGGCAAGAAAAATTTTTCATATTTGGTAATTCTGCTATGTGATCATTTAATTAAAGGCAGGATATCACTGTGTGCTATTTGACAATGCCAAACATTGGACAGTGCCAAACATGTTGACACACATTGGTTCATTACCAGAACGAGAAAATTGCAAATAAATTTTATGTTTGTATCTTGTGTGTATATCTTGACATAAAGCCGTATGTTGAGTGATAAGGTTGAATAAGTATTCAGTAGATGAACTGAAATTGATATGTCAGTATATTTATCTAGATTTTTACAAGAAGTTAGCAGTCTGCTTGCAGCTTTTTCCATGCGGAATACTTGTAGCAGCTAATATATTCTCTGATTGAAGGCCCTCCTTGTACACCAGATTACCAAGGCAGATCTAGGGGTGGGCAGACTGCCCCAGGCACCAGGTTAGAGGGAGCGCTGATGGTGCGGAAAATGTTAACTTGGGAATGAAATGTAAATGAGTGTAATAACAATACAATATTTACCAATATTTAGACTTTTATTAGTTTTATATCTTTGTAAACCTTGAACACCATATAATGTTATTTATAAATAGAATGCACATTTAAAACACTGCTGATGTTATTTAGTATGTATGTACAGGTTTTATGTATTTCTACTAAAATTTTGTACTGTTAGTATTTTTGCGAGCGCAAAACAACGTGTACAAAGTATGTTTATTACTGTGAGGTTGATTGGAATAATGGAAAAAAAAGGGGGAGTGGGTGAACAAATCACAATTCTTGCCCCGGGAGAAGGAAAGTCTAGATCCGTCCCTGGTAGTTCGGCCATCTGGTAATAGGGGATAAACAGCTGCTAGTTGAACTTCCTCTGAAGCAAGGACCAAGTAGCTATTGCTGCCCATGTAAGAAGCAATCCTTAGTCTGTCCTTGCCACTTTTAAAGATTGTACCAGGGCTTTATAGTATTATCAAAATAATTTTTAAGGGGACTTGTCTCCTTAAAGCGAAATGGTAATCTGATGGTATAAGTAGTATAGTGGTATGAAACTGATTCACCCCAAGCACAACCAGTTTTGGCAGTTTTTATAAGAATATTTCAAAAACTAAATATTTAATCTTTTTCCTATAATGCATATGTACTAAAAATATGTATCCTCTTAAAAATTATGTTTATAAAAAACATATATATAGCGTTATTGCAGTACAGATCTTTAATCCTGGTAAAGTAATAACACCACATAAAACAACAAAATTTTAAAAAGGATTAATGTTTACAGAAACAAATATGTACCTTAATTTAAGGGAGAACACCTGGGATTTGGAATGTTAAGGGCATTGCCTACCTCAGAGCTCTGGCAGAAGCAAGGATAGGGTTTTGCATCGAGAAAAGGAAAATATTGCTAAATGAATAAAGTCTTAAGAAAAAATCATGAAAAGCCATTTTCTAGATTTTCTAGTATTTTGATGCTTTTTCCCCCCTTCTTTCCACAGTTTTCGGGACATTGAAATAGCTGCCTAAATTATCATTTAGCAATGTGCACGGTACTGAGATGAATAAAAGAAGTCAGCTGTGGGGTATTGAGAGACATTGAAAACAATTTATGGGTGCCACCTACCTGCACGTTAGAGGCTCTGGAATGACTGAGATATGAGGTCGACCTTGAACCGCGTGTCATATGCCACATCACTACAACAAACCAAGTGCTGAACTAGAATTCAAGGTTCCTGCTGAACCATTTTTACTATGGGACTTTCAGCGACAACACCATCTCTTTATCGTACGCTATGAAAGGTTAAGGTTCTCTTTGCAGAGGCCTATTTTATTTAAAGGCTCATGAAATGAATACTCTTATAGGCTGCTCACGATAAAGAGAGCACTGCATAAAGTTTTCTTTCAGTCATTTCGCAGACATCTTTACTATTTTTAAAATGAAATCGTGCATGTAACTAGATTCCAGCGTAAATGTTTCAACATTCTAAAAAATTAACATCTGTTGGCTCAGTAAAACATATTTTCAACTAATTACAAGTTCTGCTGAGTGCTCAGTTTATAGTGAACAGCCTATACATTAAAATTGCTGTGAAAAATCACAATCCAACCATTTTCGCACTAAAAAAGTACTTGTTAGAAACTAAAGTAGTGTGTGACAAATAAATAGGCCTGTGTAAGGGTCCTTAAATGTTTTTTGTTGCCTAACCACGTAGAACCATGTGGAATGGTTTCCGAATAAAAATAAAACCCTATGCTTACTCCCACTGTGGCTTTGAGGTAAGTCTTGAGGACATTTCACTCTTATAAAAATCTGAGAAGCAGAATAATTGTTTAAATAAATAAATCTATATACTGTACTTGACGATTCATTAACTTTCCTTGTTATCTAGAACTGTGTATGAATAAAATTGTGCAAGTTTTTTTTATATATGGTTTTTTTAAATAGGGTATGCAATAACTTATTATCCACAAGCCGAAAATACAATATTCCTCTATTCGGAAGTCTGTATCAGTGGCGGATCAGCATTGTGTCCAGGAGGAGGCTGTATCTTAGAAAGGATATATATATATATGTATACACACACACACACACACTCCAAACAGTGGAGGTCCGGGAGCCCTCTCTCAGAAAAATTTTGATTTTAAGGTGCAAAATGTTGCCATTTAAGGAGTTTCTGAAACAAAATTCTAAATTATTGATGTATGAAATTTAAAAATTTTTTTAAATGTAAATTGTTCATTAATAACTTCTGTTCTGATTAAATACCATTTAAGCTTCTGAGTTCACATGCTTTCATTATTATATTAGCTCTTTAACGCACAGTCCTAATTTAATTTCAACCTGAACCTCAAGCTAAACATTACAAATGTTTTGAAATATGGAAAGTTTTTAATGTTGTAAAAACAATGAATTTATCTAGTTTACAAAAAACAGAATGTTAAAAGTTTTACCTGGTAATTATTACTCCACTATTTGAAATCAATATTCTATGACAAAAATCAACATAAGGTTTAAACATTCCACTTTGATAAATGACGGTAAATATTACTAAAATAATTGCTATGTACATGATGTTTCTCAACTTATGTTACAAACTTTGGGAGGTGATTTCCTCATTAAAAATTAGGTATAGTAACACAGCACCATTTTCGTTTAGTGTCATTTTTAAGTAAGTTGTGAACTCTTCAAAATCCATTTTTTTGATTATTTTTTTTAGTAAATATTGGAAACTATGATAAGTTAAATTACAGTTCTCTGCACAATGTTTAGTGTTATCGATATCCTCAAGCTGTGACGAAACCCCTCGGTAAAACCCTCCCCTTCATGTAAATAACAGGGGTGGCCACCTTGACATTGACCAAAACTAGGTGACCACCCTCACTTTGACCAGAATTTTTTTGCCATTGGGTATTGTGAACATTAAATGTTGTCTTACTGAACAGTACTTCTAAGTAACAAAGAAGGTCCTCTTGTAACAAGTCACTAGAATGCACCGTTTACGAGAAAATAATTAGTACACATAGTAAGCTGCTCAATACACTGCATTCCTGGTATTGTATTGTTGGCACAGTGCAATGTATTGTAAATGGATATAAGTATCGATCACCACATAAAACATATAACAATATGACTGTTACATTAAAAAACTTTGACAAACAGTTCATAAATCAACTGCACGTAAAATGTGCAAGTTGCATGGAGACGTGTAGCATGATGGCAGGTATGTCCGTGTTGTCTACTGGGCCAGTCGTGAACATTTTTTTCCGATTGTGCATTTTGTTGTGTATTGAGTTACCCCAGATGACATGGAACATGCTGATCGTTGCATACAACATTGAAGACGTCAGGCCATTTAGTGTTCCAACATCTGTGGCAGGGAGCGGTTTAGTTTGTCTGAGCTTGCGAATATGCCATTGTATGGTGCCACACATTCACATGGACGGGAAGTAGTGACTATGTACACAGAATACTTGTATGGCAAACAAACCATTAGCACTGATGCACCAAGTACTTGTCCGTGATAAATGGTTCACTTCTACAGCGCTAAAGTTAACATTTTTAAACATAATGCTGGAATCATAATAGCATGACAGATGCGACACGAATAAAATAGCTTGTCAGCTTATCAGCATCGAGGCTTCTACACTGATGTCACAGAAGCTTCGACGCTTATTGGCTGACAAAGTATTACTGTATATTCGCGTTGCGCACTTCGAGTTGTGTCTTTCTTGCTAGTGTGATTCCAGTTTCATACTGCATGGATGTGAAGACATCCAGTCATTAAGTGTGTGTACAAGCCAGGACATCTACATGTGTGCCCTTCTGAAGTGAATGGCTGCCATCTGCCACTTACATAAAATTCTGGATTAATGTTTTTCTTTCATTGAATACATAAGCCCGCTTTAAACTGTGGTGACGACTGAAGTGTGTTGCATTCATAAAATGTGGTTGTTTATTTAATCTCCGTTTCAGTTTGTTCTGTTTACAGAGAATAGTTGTATGAATATAATAAACTTTAATTACATGGCATTTCTCATATTCTGAATGGCAGTGCTGCAAAATACATTTCAGTATAATTGTGAATTTGTAGGTTATAATCATTTTAATTGTGATTAGAAATTCATCTTAACAAATTGAGTTGGCTATTTGTAATGTATTAAAATCACTATGCTTCGCTCTGGAGTATAAGTCCACTAGAGAGATACGCGGCCTAGGTCACAGGTACTATGCTACAGTGGCGACACCACATTCCTGCACTAGTTGACTCTCACTTATAGCTGCCTGCTGGCTCGTGCACTCGAGCTTCATGCATTCGACATTGTCAGGCTGACTAGTGGCCAAGAATCACAACTGTGACCTTGAAACTTGAACTTAACATTCGTGAAGAGCTGAATTGATGGAAAAAAATAAAACATTAAATACTGTTAGAACAGATAGACACTATCAAATGAGTCTCTTGAAACAATTATTTTATCTGCATGGTTAAAATTTTTACTGCATTTTTTAAATTTTCAGCTTATTTTAACTTAACATTCCTTTTATGTAGCCTGTTCTATTTAAACTAACTTGTCAGGGGACTTTCAGTGGTGATATGTCAATATAAAAAGTTTTAAAGCTATTTTCTGTGTTAAAATTTATTTATTATTACTAATTAACATACAATAATTACCTTTAGAGGTTAATGTTCTTTTTAAAAGGGTTGTAAAATATACTACTATCATGACAACGTAAAAATGACATGTTAGCTGCTTTACATAACATACACTGAAAAGACTTGCTTATCGAACATGTTACACATGCTTTATTCACACAACTTAAAAAAAAATTACAATGGAGAATACAGATGTTTAGAGTAGGTGTAAATGGCATGAGCAATATATTGATTCTGTTACTTTTTTTTTTGTTGTTTATTTATGTAGATGAAATTATTAGCTTATGAGGTTAAAATTTTGTTTGATTCTGTGCAAGGTAAGCATTTTATAATTCAGTAAATGAAACACTCAGTAGTTCTTTTTGCCATTTAATGTTGTGGACATTTACAATCCAAAGTACCAAACAATAGTACAAAACAAAACTACCACTGTTCATACATACACTGTCACCATAAGGCATGTGAAACACACCTATTAACTAGTCAATTTTGCACAGAAAGAAATACCCATTTAGCAAAGGTTTGCTATGATTATTTTTTTTTGACAAACTGAACTAACAACAAAACATCTATCATAGTTTTCTCTTCAGTGATATGTTATACTCGTGAGGCACACACACAAACAAAGAATGACATTTAGGTAAAGTTTACAAAGATAACACTCGTAGTACAATAGATTCACAAACATGGCTGGGCACAAATTTACAATGCTTAGTCACAAGAATCAGATTCAAAAAATACATTATAAACCTAAAGTAAACAAGAGTGTACCAAACTCTGAATTCAAGCCACAGAATTTATTTACTAGTGTTCAATTCACAAATTCAAATTATTGGAGTGGTCACTACACATTACACATTGATCCATCTTACTTTGACATAATTGTTTCCCTAAAGCACTTTATGCAAATTTTTTAACTCTCAATAAAATTTGCACTACTTTATCTGTGTATAAATTTATATTCTAGTGATATGGTTATTAAAATAAGGTCATTGTAATGTAACAACATGTTGCCTCATAAGAAAAATTTTATATTCAGTAGCTCTGACAATGAAAGTACAACACAGTATTTCATTAATTTAGGAGAACAATATTTGCCTCTTAAGTACCAAATTTTAATTTTACAGAATATTTAAATAACTTATGTAAACATCTATTAAGAAGAATTTACATTAAAATAAATATGCAAAGATTATGTGATGCAATTTGTTTCATGTAATGATTAGAATAGTATTTAAATTTGAACTTGACATGAAAAAAACACTTTGTTTGCTAATGTAAAAAAAATAATAATTTGAAGAGGAACTATAATGTTATATTATGGCTTCTTGTCACAATTATCAGTATGTAGTTAGTGAAACAACATTATTGCCTAATCATTGACAACAGCAGACAACATTCAAAGTCCTTTGTGTAGTTTTAAAATTATTTTAGCTCAGCACCGTAGTTATCAAAATAATTTTATTGTAAAATGTTAAAAAATTGTACAATGCTGAAGTCATTTGGAGCTTTGTAGACTGCATCAATGCCACTAAAATTGTTGATGTACAGTAAAACTTCACTACAACGACCTCTCACCTCACGATTCCCGAGAACAGGGTCATTATGTAGGGGTGGTAGTTACAAATACAGTAAAACCCCTATTTTACAACCCCATAGTTCCCAAAGAAAGTGTTGTTATAGAAAGGTGGTCATAATAAAATGTGTCGTTATAAAGGGCTCTTACTGTAGACCTGGAGACCAGTAGACCAGACCTGTAGACTGGAGACCAGTTCTGGAATGACTAAGTATGTCTCTTGAAATTTTTGTACAGTTTCATTGCTGTTCATGCAAGTAGAGGCACAGTTTTGGCAAAAGTAACGTGTTGCATGATTGCATACTAGTTTTCAAACATTATAGCATTACTGTATTTATTGTGAAACCTATTAATATATATTACTCATTACAGCAGAGGCAATGTGTAAAGCACAAGGAATAGTTTACCCTGGTAACAGTTAAAATTTCTGTAGTATATGCCTTTTGTGATCATTACTTTACATCTGTGCCAGGCCGAACCTCACGTACAGCTGCAAAATTTATGTTCAAAATATTGTTTGTCGACGCGTTGCAAACCAGCGTGTCACCAGTTCAAGCTTAAAAATATTTCCAATTTTTGTTATTATATACACTTAACACACAAAATGTCTTCTCTCTACAGGCCAGAATTTCGTCTTTTAAGTCCCACTTCGGGTACCTTCAGCAGCATACAGAGGCACACATCAAAATCGTAACAACCCAGCGCGCTCTTCATGACACTCCTGTACCTTTCTTGAGGCACAGGTTCAACAGGTTATGGAAAAAAAATTTTTTTCACACAAAACAGTCTTTTAAAATGGTTGAGTAGATTCAAAATAAATAAGTACTTATCATGCAAATAATTTGAAATTGTCAAATAGCTAAACTATGAAGTCATAATTATTCCTAATGTTAGTTAAAAACTGTATTTTCATTAGTTTACAAATTTAAGATATCAGTACGGTATTCATTTATGATCAAATTATTAACAGACTATTTATTTGAAGCGAAGAAACAATAGAACTGTAACTGAAAACTGTTATAGTATTTTCGCAATGTCATAAAATCATTACAAACTATGTATTGTTCATATTGGCATTTTAACTGTTTAATATTGCAAGAAAATGTATGTCTTCTGGGTAGTTTGTCGTGTGTATGTATTTTAAAGCCCAATACATGTAATATTCTAAGGTAAAGTAAACATTTTCATTAAATACTTACACATAAATATTTTATGTAAGTGTATAATTCCAAAATTGTCATAAGATAAATGGTTGATGATGTCAAGCGTTTTGAAGTAAAATGTGAAATTGTGAGCTGTTATAAAATTATTGATTCCATCACAATGAAAATCATGCACTTTGCATAGTTTACAAAAGTGTGTTGCGTTGAGGCCTAAGAATTAATTGTCAGTGCCGATAGTCGAAGACTAATTCTAGAGACCTTTGTTTTTTATAGGTTTTTTATCTAATTAGAGTGTTACTTTAACTCCTTCACCGTGACATTAGACTATAGTCGAATATACAAAATATTTTTGAACTGTGACATGCGACTTTAGTCGAACATCAAATTAAATGACTCTGTAAATCATAGATATATTGTTTTCTCACTTAAAAATAACCAAAAATAAACTATTTACAAAAAAAAATTTTTATAATTTTTAACACTATCTTGGCACAATTAAAATTTTTTATTCCGCAGCAAAAGAGTTAAAGTAGAACCCTGTTATAATGTTTCTCAAGGGAACGAAAAAATATTTACATTACAGATGGGAAAACATTATATAGGCCATTCGGAATAAAGTGAGCACTAAAGATTTAACCTTTGAAAAAAATCACTAGCCGTTACTGCATATAAGCCAACATTAACAACAGTTACATTTTTGTTTGTATGGTTGGTAGCGAATAACTGCATGTAGTCCCGTTTATTTTCTTATTTGAATACAGAATTAGTGAAACAACATCAATTGCAAACGACCTCTCTGTATTTAATATACTTTAAAATATTTTTTTAAGTTCTTACCGACGTACCTGCTGACTGTATAATTCTATTTAATCAGCGGCAGTACAAAGCGACGCAACCAAGTCGATTATCGTTGGCACACGCCACTATTGCATCGCGCCGCAGAGATAGTTTAAAATTTCATCGACAGATGGCATCAGAGTTAGGTTTTCGCCGCATTGCGTTATTCAGTTTGTTTTTCCGTTGTGTAATGAATATGGGTTTCTGATAAACACATTCAACGTCGTCGTTCACTGCAGTATGTTGAACGGAATTTTAATTCTTGAGTTGCGTGTGTCGTGTGTTTTTTTAGTGACGGTTTTAATTTAAAAGTTCGAATATACTGTGCATGGATTTACGAGATTCGT
>PNEQ01101044.1:0-14120 GCA_003012365.1 Medauroidea extradentata | reverse complement strand
ATATATATATATATATATATATATATATATATATATATATATATATATATATATATATATATATGAGTGGTCCAGTTCCAAGACTCTCCTTGTCCACTTTCATTAAAACTAAGCAAATCGCGAAAAACTGATGTGCAAGCACATTCGTGACATGGCCAAAACAGTTTTTTAAAGCGTTTCCGTTATTGAATCCGGCGAGTTTTGGAAACTATCAACACGTCAACTTTAGCGCACATTTAAAAGCTACACAAAACTGTTCAGAACTCATTTTTCCTTCATGGTGGACAAGGAGAGTTTTGGAACTGGACTACATATATATATATATATATATATATATATATATATATATATATACATATATATATGCGTGTGTGTATATATGTATACACACATGCGCGGAAATTTAGATGATATTATACTACTTTATTAGCAGTGATTTCCACAAATAATTCCTTTACAATTGTATGACATAGGGTTTTTAATTATGTGTGTTTTATATACATAATGTTTATTGTCTATTTTAAATATTTCCAACAACATTTTCATTCACATGCGCGGAAATTTAGATTATATTATACTACTTTATTAGCAGTGATTTCCACAAATAATTCCTTTACAATTGTATGACATAGGGTTTTTAATTATGTGTGTTTTATATACATAATGTTTATTGTCTATTTTAAATATTTTCAACAACATTTTCATTCAATTTTATTCCAACAATATATGGACATGTTTACAAGTAAAAATAACGTTAACTTTGTTGCCAAGAGTGTTGAACACATTATTTTCACTTCTATTTTTACTAATATTACTTTCTCAACCTTTATCCGGTGATAGGGTATATAGGTCAACATAATGTAATGTTAAAGTATACTAGAAATATTGTTAACGCACAGGGTTATTTGCGCAGGTCATAACATAGTAAATAATACATATTTTCAACAACGTTATGCAAACAATCTATAGACTATAACTAATTGAAAATTATGCTATTGCTGAATTGTGTTGATAGCTTTGTTGGTCTGTGTACGTTGCAATTGTTACAAACATTGTACATTTTTTTAATACTTTTAATTATGACTGTGACATATGTTTTCTGTAATATTCGTAGTAAATTTGTTGTGACATTGCTAGAAATATTGGGCCATAGAGCACGATTCTGTGCTATCAACATTTCGCTATTATGATTGATGCGTTTTTTTTGTATAAATAGGATTTAAGTAAATCAAAGAAAATTTTTTAAAAACATCACTAGTAAAATACATTTAAAGCACACAATTTTTTTTCCGAAACTGTATTGTTTTCTTGTGTAAGTATTTGGGCCAATAGTTTCCTTGGGGTGGTATTTGTAATGAAATACCTTTTGTGTACGACTTAAAAAATATAAATTGTGTAATTAAAATTAACGTAATAAATTCTGTGCAGATAAACCGCGAGAGAAGTATGTTGTGGTCGGCTCGCCTATAAATATATCCCGCGTACGGATGAAATATTCTCCAACTTCTACCTGCCATCAAACGAATACCCATTCATGGAATTCTTCAAAAAGGGTATCAAAATTTGTTATAGAGTTTCCTCATTATTTCGTCCGCTGATACCCCTCATCTATTTCCAAAAACAAAAAAGTTCCTCGCTTGGTATATTTTGCCCTACATTTTCTCCTTCTCGATAGCGAACAGAGCACTTTTGAACATTTTTTTAAAAATACCTGATGGACATATATAAATTTAACATACAGTATCATTGGCAGAACAGTTCACAAATATACTGTAAAAATATCAAGTCAGTAGACAAAATGGTTTTCGAGTTCTGATGTGTTTAGTTTTAAAGTATTTTCGGCGCGCGAGCTTTTACTTGCTGCGAACGTCTAGTTATCCTCCAAGGTACGTCACGCGCGGGTAGCCAATGAGGAAACAGAGGGCCGGAGTGGCCTACCTAATTTATTTTACTTACCTTGTCTGTTTAGTCTGTATCACATCTATGGCGAAGAATGTCATGTTTACAAACGGCAACGGTAAATATTCCAAAACAACAAATGGAATATTAAGTATGTAATTAAAGTCTGGATACGTGGAGACGTTTGAAATATAACTGCTGAGTATTATATATGTTAATTCTTGATAACTTGCAATGTCTGAACTGTTTCTAACGTCGTCAAATTACATCGTTCACTGACGCAGTCGGTACAAAGCCACTGTCAATATTCACTATATTATGGTCGACGATCTGCAAAGTCCTGGTAAACTGTACAATTGTAGAATCTTCACAACATTTGCGTGAAAGGAAGTACGGGCCCAGCACAAATGAAAACCCTCCATTATAAAACTTAAATATGTATTTTATAACTTTAATTCCATCTAAAAAAAAAATTACTATGTTGGATATTATTGTTTCAAGTTGTTCTGTTTCTTTAGTTACAATAATTTTTACGAACGTACTAACACTTGACTAACATATGCAGCATGAAATATTGTTTTTATGTTATAATATCACGTGTGAACTTCAAGAATGCACCACAGAAAGAGCTTCATGAGCACCATTATTGCCTTTTCTAAAGAGAAATAGATAGGGAAAGGTCTATTTCGAGAGTTCAATGAACTGTATGTTATAATCTACTGTCCTATACATACTCAAGTCCTGTATATTTGTTGATTGTCTGCTGTCACAATGAGGAGCAGGTAATAGACTAATGGGGGGGTTGAGTATGCACAGGATAGTGGATTGTAACATGTAATTCATTGAACTCTCGAAATATTCCTTTTTCTAGAAATAGGATATGCTAAAGGTTTTGCAATTGTTAAACCACTTACACACTATAACTAGAAATATTGAACGATGAACAACTTCAGACCAGCTGCGGTTTGTTTAGTAATCACTTAGATTTTTTTTTTTTTTGTTACAATTGTGCCAGGAAAGCCTGCATTAGATAAAAATAAGGACTAGTCTGCTAATGTAAGCAGCAAACTCTATTAAATTGTTAAAATTTTAAATTATGTTTGTGAAGAGCAATCATTAGTAATAGTAAAACCCTCTTATAGTGTTCCCAATTAAAATGTTTTCCTGGTTATAATGCTACCTTCATTTGCTCCCTAAAACAGACTTGTAGTAGGAAATTACCCTGTTATAATGTTTTCCCATTTATAATGTAAACATTTTTTCGGTCCCTTGAGAAACATTATAACAGGGTTCTACATTTATTTGACAATAACTTAAATAAATAAGATAATTATTTATCTTCAATGTGATTTATTTATTTATTTTTATTTATTTACAACAAATTTACAGAAGGCAAAAACAGCCCGAAGGCCTTGAAATTTACCCCCATAAACAAACAACATAAAAACCACATAAAACAACATACAACACATAAAAATAAACATAAAAAAATAAAAAATAAAAATTAACAAAAGATAATTAAGACAACAACATAGAAAGAAAACAAGGAAACATTGGACAAAGGGAGCGCACTGTCACCGGGAATGGAGTCGAGCTCACGGCAGAGGAGAGGACCCTCGGGACTGCTTTTCGGTCCCCTCCCCCCCGCAGCCAGTCCCACCCCAGTGAAACAACCCCAATTGAAAAATGAGAAAAAATAACAAACATACAATACATACCAAACAGAAAAACGAGCCTGAATGAAACTGAGGGACAGAACAAAACAAGAAGCAAGAAAACATGTGTAGGTGAACTCAACAGCCGGTGGACCACATGTTTTTATAAACATACTAAGGTTACGAAGTAAATGAGAGCATTAAAGTATTTAGTTTGTATTTATTATTCTGTCAGCATAACAAAACTGGTTTGCTTGGTTGAATTTTGTTTCTATGAACACTAGAATATTAATACGTTACGGCGCACTAGATTTACATGTTTATGCTTTATAACATTCTGATAGTATTTAGGTAATTATTGCACAATGAAATACCTCATTTGTTTTTAAATTGTTAAATTTATTTCAAGGCAAAGTTTATAATAAGTATATTCGAAAACAAAAATTAAACTGAGGTTCTTCCCAGCTTCATTATAACGTTCATAACGCTACCACTGTGGCAATGCCCTACCAAGGAAACAATTATCTGGACCAAAAATGTTTTTATACATACTGAATGCAAAGTTTAACACAAAATGTAATCAATAGTGTTACAAGTTTAGCAAAAACTTACATGTGGGCAATTCTGAACTCTTTGGGATAGAGGTCTTATAATTAGAAATAAAAAGTTGAATTAAGTTATTGATTTATTAGCTCACAAAGCTTACAGAAATACACAAAATAGCAAATAACCATAACTTTTACAACACCCTTAGTTATGCACACAATTATTATTGTGTCTCAAAAACGTTAATTAACTTTGACTATTAAAGCACAAAAAATGTCTACCATCAATTAATTAAAGACTATAAATCACAATTAAAATTCAGTCATATCTCCAATCAACAGTCTTTTAGTTAGTTAGTAGCAATGTACAACCTTAACAGTCAGAAGTGGTGATGGCTAACCATGTGCTGCGCAGAACGCTAAGTGAACCACTGTCTTCACTCCTGAGGTCTTCGGTTCGACTCCCGTCACGCAGCTCCTTGTTGTCCGTCGACCCGCAGCACCAGTCCTCTTGTTCCGCCCAGTACTGCTCCGAAGGTATGAGCCTGTAGCCTCACAGTAGACTCTGACGTCACCAAGATGTCATCAGTCTCTCTCCACAAGCATAACACCTTCCTCTAGCACGACCAATAGCGAACACTCCCAATTCTGTTGATTCAGCGCTTATATACTTGGGTGAAACTTCGGAGATTAACCAAAATACAGGGGTCTAACAATAGACATTACATTATGCTTTGGACGTGACTTGAGCCTTATAGGCTGGCCTCAAATGGTTAAGATGCAATTGAAACAGGTCTCTATGACGTACTTCATTGGAATTCCCACTATGAGGCAGCCCGGCTAGTGAATCATGGGCTAGTCCATAAGGTGTTGTGACACAGTTTCCAACCACCCGGCCCTCATACACAGCATGCAACAATATAATCGTCACATAAATAGTGTTCCTTTCCCAATGTTGCCCCAAAACCATCAGATTCCAGGATTGGCCTTCAAAAGACCTTCACACCATTTCATATATCTTTAGCTGCACCACATTACGTGTCAAATGTGACTAACTGCACTAGCACTAGAGTTCCTTAATCACCATAAGAATGTCTGTAGGCAAAATATAGCCAAATGTTACCAAATAGTAATTCTTACGTTATTTACCGTGCATTGTGGTTCATACTGAATATTAATTCTTAGTAAAGAAAATGTTCATTTAATCATCAACATCTTAGTCAAATATGTATTACATAAAATACACGCTAAGAATTAATATATTTGGCTGCTGTAAAATGTTTGTGTAACAAATGAATACTGACTACTGTTTGCAAATAATAAACGCGTCATTAATAACAAACTTTGTGTTTCGTCCCTGTACCTGTGACGGCGCAGAAATATTTAGGCCTATTATATTTAGCAGTTAACCTAATAAAAATCAGATATGGTAATACAGTACAATCATGCTGTTATGACCACCTTTATTACAACCATCCCGTTTTTACGACCCTTTTTTGTAGAACCGTAAAAAATCTGGGCCGGAAAAATTGAAAATTTAAAGAAAATCTGCTGGAAAATATATTTGTTTGAATTGTTCTCATGCGTTGCATTTTCCTTGGCAAGTGCTGTGCTGTAAGCAGAGACGCTGGAACTAGGGGGGACATGCTGGTACATTGTACCCCCCTGAATTCTGTCAGGGGGGTGCAGAGGGGAGCAATGAGAGTTATTTGTTTCTTTATTCTACTCGGCAAAAATCTCTCATCAAATTTTAATGAGTAGTTCAGATTTTATTGACGATTGAATATTCCAGTCAACAGCCCAACATTGTACCTTTCCATACCCTTTAATTGGCTAATCTAGACTCATTTAGTAAGATATCTTGGTAATTTAAATTAAGTTTTCCAAAAATGAAACTAAATTTGTTACATTTCTTTAAACCGCTGGATAAGAATTCAACAACAGCCCGTACAGTGCAGAGCAAATTATTTAAAAATAAGCGAAACCGAAGCTAATTTGTATTTTATTTTTTACAAGTGTTTTGTATTCATATGTTTGCAATTTTCAGAAAGTGAATCTTTTATGTGATCTTTCTCTGCATTAGTATGTTGAAATAATGTGTATTTTATGCAATTGAATACACTATAATAAATTGATCTGTAGACAATGCAGTTTGCAAATTAGTTACATCATGAAACTTGCTACTGCAAATACATATGTAATATAAATATTGTTAAGTTTATAAATGCTAGCCCCCCTTATTTTCTTTAGTTTCTACATTTGCCACTGTATTCAGAAGTATTAGTCACAGTTTTCAGAAAGTATACCTTTTTATGCATTTTTTCCTGCAGTAGGGTGTTCAAACGTGTATTATATGAAAATGTATGGACTAGAATAAATCAAGCAGTTGTTTACATGTTGTTTGTTAATAAATAAAATCATGAAACTTGTTACTGAAATTTGGAAAATTATTTAAAGTATTAATATAGTCAAGTTCACGAATGTGATACACCCCTCCCCTTTTATTCTCCAACTTCTTGATCTGCCACTGAAAATACGGTAGGTCAGACTCAATGGATTAGCTTTGGCCAACATCCACAAATAAATGTTAAAAATGTTATAGATACGTCCTGTAAAATGAAGCAAAGACAAATGAATATCAGTCACCTTATTGGGGCTAGTAAAATTAATAATCGCAGTAGTACATCTGAATACAAAAATTTAATAAGAAATCTTTAAAAGTGATTTACTGTGGTGATAGCTTTGCCTGATTTTTTTAAAATGTGCACTCATGAAATGAAGAAAGAAAAGAAACAAGAAGAACATAATGCTGTCCAAGAAAAGAAAAGGAAGGCTTTAGAGATAAAGGAATTGCAAGCTAAAAAGGCTAGACTACTTGCAAATGCAGCAAAAGAAGCAGCGTTATTTGAAGAGGAGATTTTAATTTTAAAAATGTAATAAGTAAGTTCATTACCCTTTTTATGGTTGTGTAGATCTAAACCTTAATCTAATGCATGCCCGTGTTTTATTTTAGTCATTTATATTCTGTAAAAGTATTTTGTATTTAATATTTGGCACACTGTATGATTTTGAAGTCAATACTAGGGATTTTCATGATGTAGTATTGAGAGAAATCAGCCTTGGAAACCTGCGAAAAACCTTCATTTCAAAAAGGTGAAATGGGGGGCCACCCGGAAATTTGGGTGGCACGAAGCTTACACGCATACAGAGGTGCGCAAGGACGAAATTACGTGATAATCATGCAGAGTACACGCGCTCTGACACAGCAGACGTCCGCACTGCAGCAAGAAACAGTGAAAATAAAATAAAAAAACAAAAGCTTTGGCTAAGGAATGCAAAACTTAGCCGAGCACATCCGGCTAACAAAGAACACGTTACTGCAGCCTGAATCGGCTCTGCTCATAACTAACATGTGAAGGAAAGATTGACTGTAATGAAAAATAAAATGTACTGAAACATCCAGAATAAAATAAAATTACTGAATGACACCAAATTACTGTTAGTACAATGTAAACAAGATAATACCAACAAAAAAAATTAAGAAAATGAACCTAAATTTATGAAAATATAGACACAACATTAAAATTTTTAATTTATATTAGTAGTGACGTAGGTACATAATATGGCACAGAAGCAATATGAATTTAAGTACAGTGATATTATAGCTGCTAGAAAAATTCATAATGAGATAAAGACGAATCGAACATATCACAAAAAACAGTTAAAAATAACTGATGTGTTCAAGTGATATGTAAACAAAGTGCAGCATACTAATGTCTTTTTTTCTTTTTTGCATGCCTAACCAACCAAATTTAAAGTGCTAAGTTACTAATGTATGTTAAATAGGTGGAAACTTTAACATTCCGCATTCTCCACAATAGCCAGGCGGCAGTCGCTGCCGCACAGGTGGCTTGGCTAATGTGCTGCTGGCAACTGCACAACTGCCATCTTCGCAGCAATGTTACAGTGACGTCATGCCACGTTCATTCCAATATATTTTTTCTTTGAGCTGCAAGCCCGTTATTACATTTTATTAGCATTCTAATGTACAATTTTTTTTGTGATCACTTTAGTGTGGCAATATGTAAATAACAATTTGCTAAACAATAATTTCAGATTTTCTTTAATAATGAAATACGTATAATATTTCTAACAAATCTTTTCTGCCCAACAATAAAAACTAAGTAACAACAATTAATAAGCAGGTAATTGAGGTACCTCTAGAAAAAAAAACTTTTATGTCCAATTGTTATTGTTAATAAATATAGGCCCACTTACTGTCTATCACGTGTAAGAATTCCGTATTTTGACAGTGATGCTACCATTATTTTTAAAACGTGGCAGAATAACGTACCATTTAAAACAACAGGACGTGATCGTATGACCTGATGAAGCAGTAGTGGCAGTCCTGATCAACAAATCGGTTAACTTCCATCGCCGACATTGAAAGTAGTGTGTAATATACGTGAAAAATAAGTAAGCATTTTGGAGGAACCGTAATATATTAACACGGTTATGTATCCAGCATTAGTCAGTTAACTATTTTATTCTATTCAAATTGTGTGATTTCTATAACTATTTTACAAACAACTGCACTATTATCAACAGACCTGTACCGGCAACCAAAACAAAGGACGCCATTACGTAAGCTTCTTGTGTTTTCGTGCGAGTTTGTGATTCTTTTCCTTTAAGGTGTTATAAATTCTGTGCATATATTTAATATACTGCAATGCAGGGATTAAAATACACTGCCTGTAATCGCCAAAGACAACTGGAAATTTTAAGACGCGTTTCTGAAGGGGGAACTGGAAAAATGTTCAGCTTTTCAGCATCGTGGCATGTTTACAAAAAACAATCACTAAGTAGGAAGCAGATAATCCATCAAGAGAAAAGTACTACAGACAATAAAAAAATATGTTACTTACCTTTTATTTTAACGGAATTTATGTTATATTTGTACGGTTCTTATTGTGGGCGTACATGTAAACATGCTTTTATAAGTCGCCGACTTAATAAATTATTTTTGTACGAAAAAATCTGTTTTTATATGTATAGCAAGTAAGTGGTACCATTTAACACGTGAGATTTTGTGCCTGTCAGCTGCAAAAGTGTAGGCCTACATATTACCAAAATTGAAATTTAAACTACTACTACTTTATGATTTTATAGTGCAGAACCAAATTGAAGGCAACATGAAAAATACCTGAATTAATGCTTTTATGTATTATTTTATGCATATATATTTTTTTTAGTTTAAAGATGTTTGTTTGCACTGTCGTATGCTCTTGCAACTTCAGTTTGTTATAACCAAATAAGCTACTATTATTTAAACTTTTTAAGTGTAAAGTCGAAATTAAATAAATAAATTACCCATACAAGTTTTTTTGTAATGCCATTAAAAGCTACAATTTTGAGCATACCTAGGAAAATATTCTATAAATGATGTAAAATTTTGAGTTGTTATATTAACTGAACTACAAAAGAGTAGGCTATCCATTGCTACAATATGAAATAATTTTCCTTTAAAATTGCTCACCTAACCCTAGTAAGACTTTTGTGCAGCGAGTATTAAAAACAAATTACGTACCTTACTTCTTTGAGATCTAAAAATAACCAAAAGAAAATCACAATACACTTTGGATTCTATTGCAATGATACTATACCTTAACTGTTGACACGTTTTGATTGTCAGCTGGAAAGCACATGGTGGTGGAATGATACATAATGTTTTTGTTTATGTTTGCCCAACTTTTTTATGACTGTCAAATAATAGAATTCTTATACAGTATGGACAGTACCTAGTAATTAATTAAGTGCAGTGATAAAAACAAAACTATTACTTCACAAATGTTACAGGGAACTGGTTATTTTAAATTGGAACCAGGTTGTAGTGTACATGGTAAACAATTCATGCTATTACCACACTGTTCAGGAGAAACCTCTATTGATGTAGTATTGTCTAATTAGATTTTTATACCAAATATTCAAAACATGTACATTTTGATAATGTAATCAAACAAGACAAGTATGATGATTCTGATATAAAAAAGTATTTTGACAGAATTAAATAAAACAGATTCTCTTGCAGAAGGAATATCTTTTAAACAAAATTTAAAATAAAAAATATCTTCTAAAACTGAAACAATCTTGTGAAACAAGCACAAATATCATGTCAGGTTATTCGGTGTTGCAAAAACCTGTGATTATTGTGTTTGTAGTTGTTTGCTCATACAAGATTTAGTAGTGTTACAGAGAGTACATCATCCGGAAAAAGAAGAGAGAAGTAGCCCTCTAGGTCAACACGCTGTGTTATCAGGAGATACAGCGACGCCAAGAAGAACTAGACAGAGAGGAATAGAGGCAAGAAAGTGCAAGTGTAAACAGTCCCGAACACTAAGTTAGGTCGTTCATTGAAATATACGCACAGAGAATCTCTAATAAAAACAAACCTTTTGCAATTAGTAATTAAAAATAAGGTAAGATATGGCAATGTATTTACCAAGTTTATATTAAGCGAACGAAAAAATTTTTTTAGAGTTATTAATTGAATTGAGCAGAATTTTACATTTGAAACGTAACTTAATTTTGTGTGTATTGATATACAATTAGTTCTAGTCAAATGCACAATAAAAGTACACTAGACCCCCAAGATTTTACTGATATCCGCAGTTCCTCGTATCACATTCGCAAAAAATCGCTATAAAATTGATAGTGGACTATTTTGCCCCCCCCCCCTATCCCCCCGGCACTATAACCAACATAAAAATTTCAAATTGCATTTCCCTGCAAAGTTGGTTTAGTCTGGTCCTGACTTCCGTAGCGTTTTGCAGGAAATGAATTAATGTAATAACAGAAATAAATTGCTATGAATATTCAGACGTCACGCCGTTGAGCGGTAGATATGACTGACCCTTGTTCCCAAACAATGGGTGCCTTCTCGCGAGCAAATAACCAGACTTCTGTAGCGTTTAACGGAAAAAGTACACATTCATTATTAACACAATGCTCTTGTAAATTGTTCACCAAAGCAAGAAGGAAAAAGCGGATGTATTTATGCATTGTTTTATATTAACTTAACGTCAAAATTCCTCTATGTTTGATACTAAGTTAACAAACTGTATTTGTATGCAAACGTAGATATAAGTAGCGTGCAGGGAGGACAGATAGCACAACTGTACAAACGTTCACAATATGGAGGATAAATAGCACTGTAGCATATACCGACGTTCATTAAGCCAAAATTGCCATTTTGTGACGTTCTTACCTAAAAACGTTGAAAATTACACGTATAAGTGGTTACAAATAATCACTTTCACAGCCAGTATATTACGTAAAAATGAATTAGTAATTCTGGGAATACGCACTACACGAACGTCATATTTCCAAAGTTCGACATACCCATGGTGGAGACAAATATTTCTACACGTGACCGATAGGTAATGAGATCATCGTGCTCGCTCTTGCTTGTGAAATGCATATTGTACAACATGCAGTAACTCACTGTACAAGAAAATTACTGTATTGGCCTGAATATAAGAAGATACTTTTTACAAAAGGAAGAGTTCATAAATACTGGGATCGTCTTATAATCATAGCCTACAATTTTGAGGTAACATTTTTAACATATACAGTGCATCTCTGCTAAGAAGTTTTTCAGGGGAGTGGCAGAAAAAAAAACTTCTTACAGGGGAAAACTTTTTACAGGAGAGATACAAAACCATTCATCAGGATGGAAAATTTGGTTCAGAATCATGTTTGGTAGCTCCCATTACCTAACCATCAATGGCAGTCATTCTTTGATATTCAGGATAATGTATGTTAAGAAAGAAAATAAGCTTACAAAAATATATAAATAATGTTAATATAAAACACAAAAGGATAATAATTTTTATAAAGATGAAACAATAACATACCCTATCATGTTGTTCAATGTTTTTCTACAAACCACCGTACTATTGTTTTTCACTAAACCGTCATACTGTTAAAAGTTTTACATTAAATTTTTACTACTGCAATATAAGTTTTAAAGAAATTAGTCTACTTCCTCTTAAAATAGTCATGAAGGGTGGTCTGCTTCAAGTACTTCTCAGACTGAGCCATGATATAACTTCTAGACTCCACAAGTTTTTCCATAGATCACTGGGCACATTTTCTGTTGATTCAACATAATGTTTCAAATGTTCTATGTACCCTAGGGCTTCTGTGTGTGTTAGTGGTTTCTAGGGAACATCCTCTTCTTCTTCTCCATCTTCCTTTCCTTGCTCCTCACGTTCCTCTCCTTGCACCTCATGTTCCTTGCACAAATCACAGATTGACTGTGGCTCACACGGAAGCAAGGAATTGTCAGATGTTACATACTCCTCAAATTTGCTGGTAAAGTTGAGCTTCTGTTGAATTGTCCAAGCTTCAGCACACACAGAGCTGCTTTTTACTGATTCATCTGTGTCATCCACAGAATCACCAAACCCTGCTTTTTCGAAGCAATTTGCAATGGTGCTTGCCTCAATTGCTTCTCATGATACAGAAAAAAATGCATTGCTTCGAGAACATTTACTATCTTGTTTTCTTGGGTGTTTACATTCTTCATCCTGGTTGTTATTCTTCCAGATTAACCTTGTGTTTATTTTAGAAATTTTGCGGGACAAAGGAAAATAAATAATACTTACGGGACCGGCACAGTTTTCGGCGAACGTCTTACAACGGAAATGAGTGAAAGTGATTGTTAAATTTAAATTTTATAAATGGGTTGTAAATACATGTAAGTATATGGTAATGTTCAAGGGACTGCAAAATGTGAACTTCTTAGGTGGGAAAACTTCTTAGAGGGGAACTTCTTAGGCGGGATGCACTGTATATATACATATAAATGTGAACACTAAAACGATATTTAACACTATTAATAAAACCAATTAAAAGTGTTTTACATACAATTTTCACGTAAAACAAATAAGATAGACAATAAAAGTTTATCACGTTTCATTGCAGCGAACGTAAACATGCAGTCTTTATTTTTCTGTTAACGTCATGGATATGAAACTACGGAGAAAGAACATCTGCAAGCGCTAAAGCAATATCTGATTACTAGTTCTAGTGAACGCCACATGCATTACAGCGCTGTCAAATCGATCTCGTCATTAGTTCTAGTGAGCGCCACGCACATCGCAGCACTGTTACTACCATTTTGTAGCTCTGTGATTATGGAAATGTTCGTCAGTAGTTCCATCACTGGTAGAATTCCTCGTTATTCAGTATTTTGGTAAACATACGTCTATAGTTTTAGAAATTGTTTTAAATAACTGTGCGTTAAAATGGACCCTGATAAAGTTGAAAAATGTAGTACAACGGCACAACAAAAACAAATAAAGGAGAGATACGGAGTTATGATGCGAGTTTTAAAGTTACGGTAGCAAAATACACTGTAACAACAAATTGTGCTGCCGTGGGACGTTACAACGTGACCGAAGCAAACGTTCGCAGTTGGCGGAAAGACCTTTTAAAATTACAAAACTGCAGCAGAACACGTTGAGTATTTCCTGGCTCTGCGAAAGATGCTATGAACTTGAAAAACAGATTTCTAAAGATTTCATAATAATAGGGTTCAAGAAATGTTGCATTTCGAATGCATTAGATGGAAGCGAGTATTTTTTTTGTCTACATTTAATAAAATTATACAAAAGTACTGAAGATAAACAGATTTCACTGCAAAAGGAGGTAAGGCTAGTCTTATTTTCGTGTCCAGTTTATTTTTTATTCTGCAATTTGTTAAAGGATGGGTCGTCTTATTTTTGAGGCCATCTTATATTCGGACTAATACGGTATACGTTAAGGGCGTTCAAGTGGGGAAAAATTCATAATTTTATATTTGTATAAAATAGTGTTAGTTTTGTAGACATTACTTCAGAGAACATTAACATCTAACGGAAAAAAATTAGCTCATCTAGTTTTCCCATAATGTCACTTCAAAGTCAAAATTTGCATATTTTTACTTCATACAAAACTTGAAAACCAGTAAATATAATGA
>PNEQ01101043.1:0-14119 GCA_003012365.1 Medauroidea extradentata | reverse complement strand
AAAGAGGGGAGAAGGGGAGAACGAGGGGAGAATGAGGTGGAGGGGGCTTTTTTAATTTGATGGAGGGAATAAAAAAGGTAAGCCGTATGGACAAGACTGGTATTTGCATGTTCAGAAAAATACTGTTCTGTTATATCTTTATGCAAACAGCAATACTTCGGCACACAGTATTTTGTATGTACTATAGTTCTTTTTCTATGAAACTTTAAGCAGAAACCCTGTAACTTTAACAGTGGAAAGTATAGCTTAAGGCCAAATGAACGCTTCTTTGGTTATATTTCATGAAGTTTACGTCATTATAGATACAGTAGCTCAATGAAGTAGTTTTTTAGTCGTTCTGAGGGGCACCAAAAAAATTTTTATGAAAAGTTTGCACTTAATTTTCCAATTGTATAAACATAGTCAGAAGAACAGTGTTTAGAAAACTCTTTTCTTTAAATAAGAAGGAATATTGACAGTAAATTAAGCAATTTCATATCGAAAAGACAATGAGTAACATGCCACATGACTGATTAATTGCTAGGAGAGCACTCCTTTTCAGGCTTTCCATCACTCACCATATTAAATTATTACATTTTCTACTTTCTTAAAATCCGAGACAAAAATGTGACAGTTGCGATTACAGCGAAAATTAAGTTTACCTTGCGCTACAATACAGACATGGCAACTAAACTGCTAATGTATAATTGGGCTGCAATCAGTCTAGCAAATTTTTTAATATGCGTATGGAATAAAACATTTGCTGAACTATTTGCGACCTCATAAATGCCACAATTTCAATTGACATGACTGTATTGTAGTGCAAGGTAAACTGAATTTCAACTATAATAGCAAATTTGATAGTCTTCTTCTGGGAATAAATAAAGAAGATAAATAAATGAAAAATAAAAAAAGGCCATAAGGACAGTCCTTATGGAGAAAAATAAGATAAAAAAAGTTTGATTCTTGACAAACCACAAAATCAAACAAATCACCAAAATTGTATATGCTACCTACATCAGGTTACAATGTGTCCTGTTTGCAACAAAAATATTACTAGACAAATAATAAAAAAAAAATTAAATAAAAAAGTATTAAAGTTTTTAAAATTATTAAATTAAATCTGTTAATTTCTGCCAGATTCTGTTTCTGACCATCAGTAAATTTATTTTCCAGATTTTTGTTGTGCAATAACTAATGCCTAAGTAACAAACATTGTAGGCTGCAGACAAAGTCTCAAGAGCTTCAACAAAGAACTACAGTACTGTAATATGTACAGTACTGTAATATGTGTTGTAAATTTAAGTTTGTGTGTGCTAAATACATGAATACAAAAATAAAACTAAGTCTAAACTCCAAATTATGTTCACTAATCAAGATTAACTCCTCAAATTTGAACAAAAACTAAGTACATATTAAAAAAAATTCACATAAATCAAGCTAACAAAGTTATAAAATACCACAAAAACTAGAAAAAATGTATTTTTGGTACATTTTTCTATTTTGATTTGATAACTGGAAAACAACTCAACGTACAAGGTAACAATTTTGTGAAAAAAATTCTTAGCATTGTTACTCTTATTGTAACCAAATTTCTAACATTATTTGTAACAATTTTATGTAAAAAGTATGTTTACAATAAAATTCCATAAATTTTTATTCATCTGTTAACAGCTGACCTTAATTAAAACTTATTAATTTGTAACCAAGTACAACAGTTGGCCGGCTGACAAAGATCATGTTCTCCAAAATTTGCAACTACTATAATACTACAAGAGAGAAAATAAACACACGTAGTTCATTCAGAAAACAAGTAGATGACGTCTGACGAATGGCAAGTCCAAATTTGCACAAGAAAGCATAAAACTAGTTAATATTGAATTCACAAAATAAGGCAATCACTGGGAAATATTTTAAAAGAAATCCTTCTGTCTCAAACACATACTTAAATTACAGTATAACAAATCACAAGATTCACACTAGTTCCAAAATACAAACAAGCTTCATAGGATTTACAAAGCATGGGACCAGTTGGTCGGGTAACACTTCAAACCAAATGCATGCACAACAAACAAAGGGAAACTATTACAATGAGCTAAATAAAATATTAAACAATGACCAACAACTTACACTTGTTGCACACTGTCCTCTATCATATGGAAATAAATATTATTTTCAAATTAATTGTCAACTAAATAAAATAAGTAACATAGAAAACATAGAAAAGTGCTAAATACTCTAGTCCATTCACAGTAAGTTCCCACTTTTTTTTACAGTAAATCTTTCAAAAATGTTCCTAGGTGTAACATTCTTGCATGGTGCTAAAATCATACATCACAAGTGTTTATAAAAGGCTGTAGTGGCTGAAAGGTCAGACCACTTGCCTCCCATCAAGGCAATCTGGGTTTGATTCCCGGCGGAGTTGGTCTCCAGATTTTCGTATGTGGTAATCGTGCCGGACGATGCCGTTTGTTGGTAGGTTTTCTCAGGTATCTCTTGTTACTCCTGCCCCTTCATTCCAGCACTGCTCTATACTTACCTCATGACACACCTCACCAGCGCTAAAGACCACAATGTTAGGGCGCTGACAAAAATCTCTCGCACGTGTGTTAATGGCTTTAAGAACCACATATTCTTCAGTTATGTAAAATATTTACATAATTTTTTTCAATTAATACACATATATAGTGCTGTTATACACAGGATTTTGTGAGCCCCTTTAACTTCAGGGCCCAATACAGTTGTAATTTTTTACCGCCCCCCCCCCCCCAAACCTGTTAAAGGTGCTGGCTGTATACTGTATTTACTTACTAAAAATTGTCAAAAGTAGTAAGAAAAGTACAATGCTAGTAATTGCTGCTGAGACTTTGATTTTTTATGAAAGATATGTAATGTAAAGTAGGGTTTATTATTTTTATATGCTAAATATTTTACCTGGAAACTTGGATTTATGCGAATACACTGTAAAATTATTAATTTTTAAATTTACAGTTGGATGAGTGCACAAGTATTGTGAATCACTAAATATTAAAATGTTTTTCCAAACAGGATAAACTTACGAACATGTTTTCAATTTTGTTTATTTTCTAAATATCATTGGTTTGTGCGTTTGTCATGTTTTGTCGAATTAGCTAGCGTACATTAGACAGCAATACAGGACATGACCCATCATTCGATGGTAGAGGCAATGGCAACATACGTGCTAGTGCCATCTACACAGCCTTGAATTAAATGGGGCTCCAAATTAAGATTTCTTGCGTAAGCTTTGTAAGACTACTTCTTTAATTGTTTTTTTCTTGTCATGTCTCTAATACAGGAAATATAAATGTTCACTCAGCAATGGTAAGATTTGATAGTAGTGATACTTTAGCAAAAAATAACAAACAAATGAAACACATATGTTGTTTTATATTCTTTCAGCGCATACGTGTTATACATATTATGATCATGTATCATTAATTTTACTTTACAAATTATATAAGGAAAAGCTATATTACTATTATAAGGTTCAATGAAACATATTATCCATTGGCATGAATTGCTAAATAATCACAAATTACAACATTAATATAAATGACCTAAATTTCTGTAATAGTGACTCTTCTAAATATGTCCAAGTCCAGTTTGTATGTGCACATTTCAGAGCAAGCTAATTTATTTGTATTTTCATTTTAAAGGGAGCAAATGTTTAAAGAAGAACAAAAATAAGTAAGTACATAATATGCAAGGGTGATGCTTGTGACCCAACGAGATATATAGTAAACATAAAGGTGCAGTAGCAGCTATTTCCAACCCTCGCATGGGTTAATTTAGTATCATATGAAATAACTACACATCACACCCATATTTAGCCTTCATGTAATAATTTTTTAATTCAACTTAAAACTTTCATGTTTTACTGGTTACTCAATTGTTTGACATAGAATTTTGTGGTAATCTACGATCGACCAAAATACAGTTCCGAAACTGACCCCAAACATGAAATAACACAAAACTTGCACCCAAGAGCGAAATTTCAATAAATTTGTATTAATGTAGGGACAATACAAAAACACTCTTTTTATAAGAATGTAATTCTTTTAAAGCCAGCTGATACAATGGTACAATAGTGTGGCCACCATGTTGGTACCCCCAGTTTTAATTTGTAGAGCACATATTGACAGAATGTTTTTCCTTGCTCTATGATTTGTAGCATTTCCAATTTCCACCATTTTCTCCTGCTAGCACTTAGCACACGGTACGCGACTAAGTTATGATAGTTCACAAATACTAGGTATCGTGCCTTAAACATTAGTAGCTGTAAACAACACGGCAAAATATAATTTTCTAATAACAGGTTTAATGTCAGTGACAAAATATTAATATACAAATACTGCAGCTGCAGACTTTACCACAAATCATGTGACACACTCAAACATATTTCTAGTGAGTAACATAAATGCGAGGGTCAGAAATGGTTACATAAATAACTAGTTCCCATCTGGGAATGTTATAATTATAAAAATGAAAATTATGTGTAGGTAAGATTATGATAGGGAAACAGTTTATACAAATGAATATTTATGTGCTGTTATATTACGTGTAATTACTATGATGTATACTGCAACTTTTTGTGCTTTCAAATATTTGTTATTGAAACAGTAAATTCTGTGCAGTTATGTTTGGGAAAGAATTTCATACATTAAATACATAGTAAATGGCCATTGCAACTTTTCATGCCTTTTAATAGTTATTATAAGGAATCTTATATGTAACTATGTTATCTTTAGGAAAGATTCTGATATACAGTACTATATTAAATCCATACTTAGTAAATATAATACTGCATTTTTTAGTATTGTGTGTGTTGTGTTCAGAAAAATAGAAATAATACCACCAAAACCTTCAATTTTATAACACCTAAAACATGTTCAAAATAAAAACCATTAAATCTTGTCTCTACTATTCAAGTATCATCCTTACAGTTTCTGAAAATGTTTAATCCTGTACTCATTATACTACTTCTTATAAATGACTAAGATTACTGCAGAATGTTTCTTTGTAAATTATTATGTCTGTCATACTGTATTATCTTTGTTTTACCTTTACTTATGAATTAAAACACCACAAATATGTAAACCCAAATGTTGCATATTTCTGTAGCACTAAATGCCTGTTTGGTTTAATATGTCTTACAGACGAGGCAGATACACAGAAAAAAATTACAACTACATTATTAAGAATGAGATTACATAGACTGAACCGTTTTTTTACTATCCACTCTAATGGGAATGTTACTTATTTTTTAAATTTTTATTTAAAAGTACATTTAATTAAATGAATAACAGTACCACACTTTTTTATTTGTGTTCATATAACTTGACAAAAATTAAAATAAAGAGAGATTTTAATTTTGACTCCGTAAAAACAAGTGCTGCCATGTTGATGTCCCTGTGAAGTCATTTAACTTGTTATTGAATATTTGATTACTCTTAACTCTACAGCAACTTACATCATGAAATTGCATTAAATCCAATTGGCTGTGTGGTAAGAACAGGCATGGCTGGGATTCTGAATAATTACAAGTGTTTATAGTAGCTCCTTTCTGCAGCAATACAATTAAATTTACTCCAAATACAACATTTAATACAGCGTGATGTGGCTAGATACGACGGGACTGAGTGGTTTCTAAAAAACATAACCTCAAACAGTCTGCTATTAGCGACAAAAGTATAGTTTATGTATGCAGTGGTTGTTTCAATGTATTGCTTACAGTATGACAGGGTAAGCATGAAATTAATTCATTACTTTAAATTAAAAGTTGCAACCAAATCATGACATCTGTTTAATTTACAGTGTTTTTGCTGTTCCAATGTGTGGCCACCCCGCCTGTAGAAACGACTTAGCCAATGGATGAGTTCAAGGCACCTGTGGTTAGCCGATAATTTGAGAAGTGGGCAGGGTTTTGCAAAATGTGTCAATAGACTGCAGCACTACTGCGAGCAGTTTTCACGGTTGCTCACAATAAACGAAACAATAACTGGGAAGAAAAATTGATATTTAATAGATAAATTAATGTGTAATATTATTTTCCCAACTCCTGCAATCAGAACGCTCGATCACCAGTTTGTAACACATGCAACCTTCATACGGTTGACATTAAAAAAAAATGTATTATATTCTGGAGCACATTGGACACAATAAAATTAATATGTAGTCAATTTCGTCACTCCGAAATTTGAATTAAAAACTGACAACTCAAAACTACCACTACAACGTCGCCTCGTCTCAACAAAGTAGCAGGGAAATCTTCATTATTAACTAAGAAAATCTTCAACTGCAATGGTGCATGCAATGACAACAAACAAATTTTACAAGTTAGCTTTTAAGTCCAAGGGTTTGTTAAATTTGCCCAATTTTTTAAGTTAATGTAAAATCACAAAACCTACTACAATGCCTGGTGGGTAGGCGGAAAACGAAAACTGTCCAATTACTAAATACACGTGTTAGCCAATATGAATGTGTTTTCTATGTTTACAGCTGCGTTTGAGAACACAGCATATTTAAAGCTCAATAATTTGAAAATTATGCATTTAGGGCTAAAATATTACGGAAAAATTAACTAAATACTAAATTGTTTTTCTAGGTACCATCCCCATTTCATTATAATGAATGATAAAATATTTATTATTTAACACACATGAAGTGCTACAATTTTACTGATACAAATATTTAAACATCAAATCAAGAATAAAGATGAAGTCTAAATTACGACCAAGAAAGACACTGATAGAAGCCACAAATCCATTTACTTCAGGTTATAAATTGTGAATCTTTATCGGGCATTTTTTAGCATACCTTCTGAACACAAAAGTAGGCTTGTTAAGTTAAACATTCTGTCTAAGTGTGTCAAATTTTCAAACCCAAGGACCAAATTGCATCAAACTTGGTACAAATATAGTACTTAGTAACCAGACACAACTTTTGTGCATATTTTACCATAACTATATATTTTTAAAATGGTAACCATTTTTTGAACACAAATTATTGGAAGCATAATTTTTCAAAATGTCATCAAACACTGTACACATATACTACTAAGTAAGGTGGCTTGACATTAATGTTTATTGTTCGTACAGTCTTCATATTATCAAATAGGTGGCTATTTTACAGTTTTCTGGTCAAAAGCGATATCTTAAAGAACCAATTTTCAGAATTTCATAAAAATTGTTACACACATAATACTCAGCAAGTATTTTGTTCAAGCTGTGTTCCTACTTTCAAAATTACAACCATTGGAACATTTTTTTACTAAATGAGATATCTAAAGGCAGAACTTGTAACAATTTCATCAAACTCAGGTACACATTTAATAGCTAAGTAGTAAGGTGACAAGACACTTACGTTTTTTGTTCATGCTGTGTTTGTCTTTCCAAAATGGAATTATATTTGAATTTGAATTTCATAAAACTAGTTACACAGCATGATGACTTGACTTGTGTGTGTTGTGATCTTGCAGTTACATCAAAATGGCAGTTATTTCGGACACTTTTTAAATCATACATTTGAATAATTTTTCAGAATTTTATTGACCTTAGTATAGTTTTTTCATGCTTTACTAGCAACTGGTTTTGAAATTGTGATTATTATTTAGTACGCTAAAAAATGTAAGGTGTAACACAAAATTCATTCGGCAATTATTTCTAATTTACGTACAGGTAAGAGGGAAGGGACGGTGGTAAAGGGTTGGAGGTGGGGGTAAACCGGAAACAGAATTTCAGAAAAGTCGGAACTTGCAGTGAATAGACTACACCACCTTAAACACAAATATCTTGATGACTGGTACCAATTTGGTAAAAAATTATTTATGATAAAATGAAGTGCGCATGGAACAAAATTTTAACACTTATGAGAATAATGTGAATTCTAAAATTCATTAACTGTATAGTTTGTACATTTTCAGATGGACCATAAAAATGGCATATATAGTATTTTTGGACGGCCCACTAAAAGAAAATAAGTTCTGTGAAATGGACCATTTCACAAAAGTTAGCAATAAAAAAACTGTATACTTTTATTTTTTAAATTTATAAAATGTTTTAAGACAAAGCAAACATCTTTATAGTGCAAACGCTATCATACTGCAATACTGTGACTACCAACAAAATGTGTCCCCAAAGCACAGAGAATTATTTTAATTCCAACACACTCACAGTATCCCCTGTAAATAATTTCACTGGACTAATACAGAAAGTGCTATTCACATTAACTGTCACTCAGCTTTCAAAGTTTTGTTGGTTTAGCTATTTTCCTACTGAAAGACCCTACGTATAAGCACAAACACACAGTGGTTGCAACGTACTAAGTCAGCACCACAAGATCACGCCACCCCAAACTACTTACTCTAATTTTCTGGTGATCAGTGGTACATTTCGGTACAGACATTCTCTGCAGCATTAACTGCAAGGAAATTAAAGTCCAATTTAAATTCATTTACGGTTTGTTAACCACCCACAACCAAGTCCAGACACAAATGAAAAGTTCTACATGTTAAGACATGCATATCATGTTATGGCTACCAATTTTAAGTATGCAATGGGCCCAGTGCTGTCATTTGAAAAGAGGAAAAAGTAAGTACATACAGTACTTAAGGCACACTCAATAAGCAGTAGTACACAATTGTACAAAAGATGAACTTGTAGTCAGTAAAGATGTAATGTGTAGCAACTGCACGGCACTATGTGCACACCAAGATATATAACACCATTCCTTTTGAAAATTTTCAAGCAGTGAACCTAACAAAAATAAGTAAAAGATAATTACTTCAGGAACTATTAAAAAGTATAGATAAATTAAACTATAAGAAATTTCTTTTTGATTCTTTGAAAAATCATGCATGCATGCATGCATGTCTGCCAGATATGTACCAGCAGCAATGCTGTAAACAGAGCATTTTTTAAAGCTCTTCTTAGTTTCTATTTTAAACCAGTTTGTATCGTTTTGATGCATGTAAATATAAACACCACCACATGCTTTTATTTACATAGGCATAAATGTTTACATCTACATTCAATTGCTTAAAAAATTGTTATCCACAATATTTTCTCATTATATACATAAGTAACAGCTATCATTAGCATTACGTTGTTATAAATACCTGTGAAGTAACTTCTATACAACATACATTTCTGTATATTAGCTATTTCATTTATGAACTACACTCCCTCAGTGTTCATGCCTCAGGTCCCATACTTATCATTGATGGTACATTCCCCGTACATAAAATATGTCAACAATTCTGTGAGCCAAATATATCTACATTAAAAATGTAGACATTATACTGCAGCAGTGGAAAACAATGACAAATGTCATTAAAACATTTCAGAATACTATCGAATATTTGTTTATATAGACCACACATATTTGACTAAAACTGCACATGAACATCTAGGGTGCAGCTTGTATGTGGAACTTAAAATTAATTTTTTGAACACTTGGATAACCTTGTGGTCGTAATAAATGGGGTCCACCACAGTAACTTTGTACAACAAATTATGTTTCACTTGAGAAAATTGAACTTCATTCACTTGCAGATGGAAATATTTATGATTGTCTAAAACAAAAATTTAATAGTCATCCCATATACCATTGTAAAATAGATATGTTTGTAAAATATTATTGAAGTCTTTATTCAGTAAGCAACAGCTCAGTTCTATATTAAGAGTGGGTTCAAAACTGTTAAGCAAATATTCCTGAAAATCATTATATGAAACGACAGCATCATCAAAATACCTAGTGTGCTCTGTTTATTAGATTTTTATTTTTCCAGTTTTAAATGCTCAAAAACAATAGTCTGGCTTGTACACACATGTAGTCTATACACACAAAAAAATGGTAATAATTTGACTTCTCAACCACATAATCTCAAATGTGTTACATGTCTAACAAACATTCAGGAAGCTATTATATATTTAAAATGAAATTTTTTTTTTTCCCCTTAATTGCAGTAGTCATATTTTATGTGTGTTTGACTATTCTAAAATAATGACATACAGTACGCAGTTTGTTTTGTATTAAACTGTAGGCCTATGATGTTCACTATTACAATTACAAACCACAATGTAAATTTGTTCACTTTATTCAAAAACACATTAAAAAAAGCACAGTCACTTCACTAATAAAATGACAAACACAATTATTAAATTAATTTCCTAATAAGTTTGAGATAAAGTGAGCACTCAATAAAGCCCTGCTCAAGTTCTTTTTTCAGCCAATTATTAATTATGGCTAATGACGGGAAATGTCTAAACTCTCTGGACACGTTACTTGATGTTTGCGCCTCTAAGATAAATTGTGCAGTCGGTAGAAACCTACATAGTTTGGTAAAAAAAAGTTCATATAAAACAAATTTATGTCGATTTTTATTTTATTTCAGTATTTTTGTACTTAAATAGGAAAATACAAGGAACTACTTGCAGAAATTCGCTGCCAACCACACAAGCAGTACTATTGTTAATGTAGAATTATATGCAGTAACGGTTAGTGACTTTTTTTCGGAGGTTGAATCTTTAGTCCTCACTTTATCCCAAACGACCTCTAACTGTCAATAAAGATGTTCTGATGGGAAACGAGTATTGGTGGTTCAACAGTTAATAATACCAAAATACAAAGTCTGGCAGTTGTAAACGTACAAATTACCAGAACCACTATAACTTTTGGCAATTGTATTAATTTACATTCATTTATTATACTTAAGCTTGATAAAATTATCATTTGTTTTTAAATGTACAACATACATCACTACTATTGGTACTAACTTATTTTTTGCAAGATATTTATTTGCTCTCTACCGTAGCTCAACTGGGCTATTTATGGGTTCCACATACTTACTTAAATTAAATAAACACTTATTTTGCACAACACTTTGTCGCACTTCTAATTCACACGTGTCTCGGTTTTTGAGCTGTAACACTGATTGCAACCATAACAAAGAGCTGATAACTGAAAGCTTACAACAACTGGATATACAGCTTAATATGTGCGTGTAGAAAGTTCAATTTTACGGTTAAAAGGGTCCTAAAGAGGACGATAAAAAATTTATAAATTACACTAGTCAACAATATATTTGTAACAAGAACCAAACCAACTGATTTAACATATGTTTTGGTTGTTGATTTCATATTTGATGAGTAAAAAATGCTAGAATGTTACATTTTTAAGTTACAGTGTATCATCTGTTGAATATTTAACTGCACTAGTTAGCAAAATTTAAATATATTTTGGTCAAAATAACAATAAAATATAGTTAATAACTTGAAATGTGTTCTGGTTCGGTTGCTGATTAAATATTGGGTGAGTAAAAATGTCCATAACATCACAATTTGGTTATAAAGTACAATAAAGTGACATTACTTTACCCAATTTTGACATACCATTTCCATCACACTTTCAAATGTAGGTTTGCACTTAAGTTGAGGGAAACTTCAAAATTCGCAGTTTCAATGATAAGGTACACTTCACAGTAAAACTGTATCTAGGAATTTTTATTTGAATTAATATTAAACATGCAGTGCGCCCTAAGTGTGCAAAGTAGTCGCACTTTATGGTATTTTTAGTTTATAAAGATGAATATTTAAGTGCAGTAGTTGTCAGTAGGCAGGGTGTCCAGCAAAAGTGGTATTATTCCAGTACATTTCCCGTACATTTCCCACATTTCCCGAGAAATTTCAGTACAGTGCTTTAAACATGATACGATGTTAACTTGTGCTATCCAAGCAGACTAACGATAACCATACAATTTTTATGTTACGTACAGAGGGGGCGAAGGTGTATAAAAATATTTTTGTCTAGTATTAAATTAAAATATTTTCCTTCACACAGATTTGTAAATTGATTGAATTGTTGAAAGTCCTCTTTTGTTGCATCTGAAAGTTCAGTCCAAGTGAACAACACCGAAATGCTTATGAATAAAATTGTGGGAATAAATATATAAACCATGGGAGACCAGCTCAACATTATATTTATTATGGTTTATACAGTCGTAAATCAGACACATTTCTTGGAAAAAAATGCAGTACATGCAACAAAATGTAACAGTTAAATAGGTTATATTATAATCCAGGATTTTTCACTTAGTCCTAACACATTACAACTGTTAGCTAAATTAATTTACGTCTGTTAGCTAAATTTATCTACGTCACATTTTACGAAACAACATACTGTATGTATAAATAATATTCGGTGAAGGACACAAGTGCTGGGATAAATATTTCAATTTTTAATTATAACCTAATTACCTTGAATATATTCATTAGTGTTTCGCATCTATAATTCCTATTTGTAGGCACAACAATTTTATCCTTGTTATTTTCACTGTTTTTGCTGCAGATAAAATTAATGCTGCAATTTGCAATTCTTTCCAGGTTTTATCATATGATGCACGACGAAAATTTTTGCAGTTTCCGGAGACATCAATTAAGTCAAATTACACATCACAATTTCATCCGAGTCGCAACAATATTTGTACTTATTCCTTGCAGTCGCAAAAAAATGTTCAATCTTTATTTATAATTAATGTTAAACACAAAAAATTACCAAGTACCATGTGAAAACAGGATAAATAAATGCATTCACTAAATCTAGTAAACATTCGCCCGCCATTTTTTCATCTACAGTACTTCGATATACTCGAACCTCGCTTTCGCTACCGAAAATTGGTTCTGTCAATTCACTTGCAATCGATTCTCGAATCGAAGGCGCTATTTACTAAGGAATACGTAAAATTTTTTTTTTTGTAATTTCGCACAGGATGCTACTTTGCGATTTTAAACAAAAATTGAAAAATTCGTGACTTTACGCATTGCGAAAAACACTTGTCTCTAGAAATATCGAAAATTGCAGCTGCCAAAGTACCTTTCAATTTCTTGATGACTGACAACGAAACGATCGGTGGCAGAGAAATTCCCGCAGAAAAGAAAAATTTCAAGTACATTTCCCACACATTCCCGAACCCGAAAAATTCACGTCCAATTCCCGTACTTCCTGCAATTTCCCGATCGCTGGACACCCTGGTAGGGTTTATTTATATTGGTAAGCATTGAAGGGAAATATGTATGTGTCATAACGTAAAATATTTTGCTGGTGTTTTGTGAAAACGTGTTTGGGTACTAAGAGTGTAAATACAGTCATACCTGCCAACTTTTCAAAATGACCATTAGTAAAACTTTTTCAGAATGTTACATTTTTGCGTAAACTTCACGCGGCAATTTTTGTGCCAAATCATGTCAGTCCCCATGTCTTCTAAACTGTACCCATAACAACATATATAATATTTTTAACGTTTGTTTTTAAAGTAGGCCTAGTTATCAAGACCTACATATGTAAAAACAATTATTTGCCTAGTTATGCTTTGAACAACTTTCTGTTCACTCAATATTTTGAAAATCCATCATTCTTTTATAATTCAAAATGTACACTTGCATCTTTAAACAACCTGTAAGCACAGTTACAAATATAAATAGTTTCATAAAATTTTATACAAATCTCAACTAGTTTTATTTATTTCATATGGCATGAAATAACTCAATACCAAACTGGATTGTGTTTTGAGTTATTAAATACTGTAAGACAATATTCAGCTCTAATGACAGCGCCTTCAAAGCCTACTTACGAAAATTCATGGTTAATTCTGCGATTTCCACGTAGACAAGTAACCTCAAATAGTAGTTAGAGTAAGGTGCTTCATACCATCTTCCATAAATTACTAATAAACGTCGCGCAAAAATAACACTAGTAGTAAGTATGAACAGTTCGTTTTATAGACTCTTCAAAATTTAGCCTTAAAGCTGCATTTCTGCATAATGGAAACCATAAGCCTTATGTTCCAGTAGCACATTGTGTGGGAATGAAAGAAGCATATGAAAGTATGACAATTACAAAGGGCAAATATGTGGTGATTTAAAAGGGGGCCGCACCACAACGCAGAAATACCATAACGCCGAACGTACAATAATGCAGAATACCATAACGCCGAAAGCCAGATTGACCACAACGCCGAAGGCAAGAAAAATGCTGTTTACCACAACGCCGAATGACCTCAACGCCGAATGACCACAACGCCGAAAAATATATCTGCAGGAATGCCACAGGAACTAACTTAAAA
>PNEQ01101041.1:39102-100505 GCA_003012365.1 Medauroidea extradentata | reverse complement strand
GAGATGACCTAGCGCACATCTTTATTCACTGTAAATTCTTTCAGTTTGGTGTGCCAGTTGGTTTTATTGGCGTACTTAATACCGTAAAATTAAAATTTTGACGTTTATGAGTCATTAAGTGAAAACTATGAGAGATAAAAAAAATTTCATAAGAACTAAATGTAGTCACATTTGATGTCAAAATCAGAAACAAGTATCGGGTACATATATAAAAATATGACGTTGGGAACTGGTGGTCGAAGTAAAAATTTGCATGCAAATAGTTAAAACCAATTGAGTGAAATAACATGCCATGTGCTACATTCTGAAACATTAAAAAAATATCGCATGAACTATTTTTATATTTTAAAAAATGTTGAATTTGCAATTTTTTTCTGTACTTCTATCTTTTTAAAATATTCAAAATATTATGTTGTGGGTTCTAAAATGTTTTATTGCATGTTAATTCGCAGTGAATTATTTCATTTAAGTTTTTCATTTAGGTTTTAGCTATTTGCATGGCTGCATAACAAGCAAATTTTACCTTTGACTCACCGTTATGAGAAAACTATGAGAGCTAAAATTGTGTTGAGAGAGGAAACTGTACTCACAAGTATCGTCTATAAAACGAACACTATTTCATAAAAATATAAAATTATAATTTTATCCCACTTGAACACTCTTTCACGACAGTTATTTTTTATTCCCAAACGAGAGTTGACGTAGAAAAATTGCTGCACACTTTATTTAAAATTGGTTTTACTGTGCAGTCTTATTTTTTTCTAGACGAAAAACTATATAGGTTTGGCTAATTAGTTCAGATTAATGAGAATTTCCTCTGTTGCATAATTACCTAAAACTATTGTATATTTTGTCGTGAAAATGTTTAGACTGTTTTAAACAAACCTGTGCAATATTTTCTCGATTTCTGCTCTCGTTTAGGATTAAAAAAATAAAGATCATAAAAGCAGTGGAAATTAACGCCTTCAAGAGTGAGGAAAAATCATAATCTCATGTTTGTATGAAATAGGTGTAGTGTAGAGGTAACTTGGGAATACATTTTCTCTGATAAAAAAATTGCTAAGCCAGTTTTCTCGTAACGGCATTTCAAAGTCAAAATTGGCGTGTTTGAATTTCACCCTCCCCCCAAATACCTATTAACAAAATGAAAAAAATAAAAATAGACAGCGAAACTACATATCACTGGTTAGGACTTGAAGCATGTGAAAATTCACTACTAAATAGTTGTGTATTAAAAAATGTTTCCCAAATTAGTATTTTAAAAAAGATTTTTTAGTGCAAATAATTTTCGTAATGCATTTTTATACACGCTGGGTCGTAGTATGTGACATGTATTTTTATTGAAAATTATTTCGTTTGATTATGTTCATCGGTTTCGAGAAAGGGGGAGGAGGGGTCATGTAACATGCTCATTTTTACTGATATGCTATTGTGGAAAAACTGGCTAATTTTTTTTTTGTAAGAGCAAAATGTACTTAAAGTAACGTCATCAAAACTAACACTATTTCATACAAACATAAAATTATGATTTTTTTTTCCCCGCTTGAATACCCCTCGCTTGAGTCTTCGTTAGAAGCACGTCAATTCCGCAGAAATATTCGGTGTCTTGTGGAACAATTCTAGGTCAAGTTAAACGACAATGTTACGTCTATGAGTAGCCAGTGATTGTCGTGATACGTCTTTTGACTAGGTACTGTAAACCTGTAGTAGGGATATCACGTGTTAGTCGCTTGTACGGATATAAACCAATGGGTAATTGCTATAGGGTCATGAACTTTCCGCGAAAGGAATTCTGCCCCAGTTTGTTTCAGGTCCTTACGTGCACATCTGCAGCTGTGCTTTATGGTTATTGGCAGCATGTCTGTGTGAACTGACGTCTGTCATTTGACTGTGTCCACCACAGTAAGGTTACTGCGACAACACACGTATGTTATTTACAGGTAGAACCTCAAGACACGCGAGAGTTAAAACATCCAATCACCGACTATGAATCAGAATTGCAGACGTGCACATAAGGCACTGAAACAAACTGGGGCAGAATTATTTTCGAGCAAAAGTTCATGGTCCTGGTAATAGTATGTGACGCCAGTACGCGTATAGGGCTGAGACATCTAAGCTGCTGCTAGGTGATTCCACGAAATCGACACACCCTAGTCCTCACATATTTGCGTCGTATGCTACACTCTGTTGCATGCTTGAAAATAATATTCGTTCGAAGACTTCTGAAATCATAGGAATCCAAAATGAGAATGGTCTAACAGGGTTCGAAACCGAATCTGTCTGCTAGTAAATTTATTATTGCCTTTTCTGTATGTGAACTAAACGCTTTAATTTAGCGGGATATGCAGATAACATGCTCGGCTGTTTTCCGCTAGATAAATATGCACGAATACTGTGAAATGCTCACCTTACTACGATGACTCGTTCTGAAACGGATGTAGGCTGGAAATAGGATTTGTTTGGTTATAAAAGAGAGAAAACGCATCCGCGGATCCTAGGGGAGGGGGGTAGCAGTGGTCATAACCCTCAAACCTAAAGTTAATTTGTTGGCTACAGATTGTATCATAAATATTAAAAAAATATTGCAATTTTCCCCAGATATCTATGTAATGCTTGGGTTTAAGTACTGTTTAAGTAGCACCATTTTACACGTTAGAATCAAAAATTTCTAGGATGGGTGGCTCTCCATCCTTTCCTCTATTGCTTCTAGCCTAGCCTCAGGTACCAACACAAACACGGTAGGCCTATTTGTTGGAAAACGGGGCGAGATGTGTAATACCTTGATCAGTTTAGGATCCGTAATTATGTCTGGGATACGACAGTGGACCACTTTCATGTAGGTAAGACAATTTTTCGCAATTTTGTGGTTTAGGTACGCACCATCAAGAAAAAATTATAATTTATTAAACTACATACACTTTCATACAACCAGTCTTCAATAATGTTTCTCGTCTGAATGTCCATTAATGATTCCGGCACATGTTCCAGTAAAGTGTTAACATTCTTGTCTTTCCCCAAGGTGTTCATATTCGAGTAGTAAAACTTCTCCCGGAAGGTTGCCAATTCAAATTTGTTGATAGGAGTAAATTGTATTTTAGTATATGTATCAAAATTGACTACGGTAAAGAGTAAGACTTTCTATGGTGTATTTAAAGATACTATTGATGGAATGTCTCAATTGGTCTGCTCAGTAGAAACTTTTGGCGTAGAATATTAAATAATTATTTTGGATGGTTTCAGATGCCGTAACAGAACTGGCATGCAACTGTTTGTGACGTTGTAAATCATATCGGTATATATGCTATAACGAAGATAAATTTTCAAAATCAAGATTTAGGCTATGATGAAAAATACATAAATCAAAACGGCGACACTACTTATCCTTTAATGGTCTTAGTATAAACTTTATAGCATCATTCTCGTGATAGTGTTACTGTCTCAAGTTGATCAACTTTTGCAAAAAAAAAAAAACATATTTTACGCGTACTTGTGATGTTTTCTGCAAAGGGCATGGCATTGGAACGTTATAAGCCCGACGTTTTCCGTTTACGGTTAACAATCGCAGCGTGTTTAATATGCGCATAAATAAATTGTGGCATTTACCATCACACTCAATCGTGATGACAATTATAATCGTGTCAACTTAGGCAGTGGTACTCGTCTCACCTTAAAAATTCTTGTGTTAACACACGTTTCAATTGTAAACTTAAATATACATATTAAATATATATATATATATATATATATATATATATATATATATATATATATATTAGCATTTTAATGAACATCACTTGAATACTGAATATATGTGAGGCACTTTTCCATAACATGCTGTAAACGAAAATAAAGTACTTCGTAGAAAAATTTTACCTTGCCTTGTTTTTTTCCCCGGCGTATAAGCTAAGGAATAAAAAAAAAACGGGCGGAAGCAGACCTCCCGCTTTCCATTTCTGCGATCCAGGATCGATTCCGGGCGAGTCTACCGTCGAGAAATGTGGCGAACGTTGCCTCTGGCCGACAGGTTTTCTCGGGGCTTTCACGCTTCGTACGCCCTAACATTCCGACGCTGCTCCACTGCTGTGTCCCTAGTTTGTATTCATCAAAATTGAAGAGACAGAACCAGTAATGGTTTTTACCTTCCAGTCCTCTCTACTAAAATCGGTTGACCCGTTTTCGAGAAATTCTCGGGCAACTTTTAAATAAAAAGAAAAATGCGAATGGTAGGCAATAAACAACACTCACATTTTAAGAGAGTCTTACTATATTTCCCTTAATACGCATAGTTCATGGACTACTACGTTTCACGAAACAAAAATTTTATCCCTGCTGTAATATTCTATAGTTTTCCGTAAAAAAACAGGTTTCGCACTTGTAGCGTAATCCTCCGCCCCCAGCCTTTTTTTTTCTTTTATCGGATTTGACGATATGGAGAATGTCTGTTGTTATAAGTTTTTTTTGCTTAATTTGCGTATACATACACAGAATGTGCCTGCCTTAAGAGGGCGCTGAACGGAAAATGTTTATTATTTCAAACCTTTTATATGTGTACGAGTATGGTTTGTTTTGTAGCATACATTGTGACTACATTATACTGTATAAACAATTTTTTTGGCTTTCATAGTTTTTTTATAGTGACATGTCAAAATACAAATTTTCATAAAACTGTTTTATTCTTCAAAAGAATACCAACTACCCTACCGAACTGAAAAAAATCACACTGAATAAATAAGATGTAGGCTACAGGGTCTCCTATATAAAACAAATAATATACTTTTGTACTAAAGAATATGCTTGAATTTTCTGAGTTTTAATTTAAATTTCAAATTATTTTTAAATACAATTTTTTAAAATTATTTTTTGATACATAGGAGACATTGTAGCCTATAACATCGTATTCAGTATGCACTTTTTCAGTTCGGTAAGTCAGTTTGTTTTCCTTTGAATCATTAAACCGTTACGAAAGCAAAAAAAAAAAAAATTTCATTACAGTAAAAAATAGCCACAGTGTATGTCTACAAAACAAACCATATCCGTACAAATATAAACGTGTTTAAAACAATAACAATTTCCGGTCAAGCGCCCCTTTTAAATGTGTGATTAGGCAGCAATTTAGTATAATGGCTCACACTGAACGCTGGCGTGTATTTCGCCTCAAACAAGATAATGTGCGTGTTAGACAGTAAATCCACGAACAACATAATTTGGTTTTGCTAATTATACTGTGGTGCTGCATTTTCCATAAGTTGCCTGCCATCTTGTAAGTAGTCTTATGGTAAATCCAACGTGACCAAGTTTTTTTTTACATTGATTGAATTAACACAGACCATTTTATTATTTATTTAAAAATCACGAATTGAGTTGTGATTGTACGGAAAGGCAATGCAATTTTCAGCAACTTATTTTGCAACATCGAATACGTGTTTAGTCTATTGCACTTGTTCATTTAAAGGATATATTTTTGTCACAATGAAATAATAGAAAATTATTTCTCTGTAGGGAAGCAAGCAATGTTTATATTTGCTTCCAATTGAGTGAGAGAGATTTTGGTCCGCGCTTAACATCGAGGTCTGCAGCGCTGGTGTGGGGTAACACGAGGTTGAGTATGGAGCAGCGCCGGAATGAAGGAGCTGGGGAACGGGAGATCCCCGAAAAAAAAAAAAAAACCGCCGACCAACGGCATCGTCCGGCACGATTCCCTCACTCGAAAATCTGGGGACCGACCTCACCGGGAATTGAACACGGATCGCCTTGGTGGGATGCGAATGGTCTGACCCATTCGGCCACCGCGTCTTGTTTAGTAATGTGTATCCCTTGTAACATTCAAGCATTTTGGTTGAGATATCTGTAAATAAGGCTTTACTTTACTTTCTTTAATTTAATCAAAGACTGCCATCCCTCGGCATGCCTTGCCCAACTTTTAACAATATTATGCTCACCAGTTACTCAGCTGGTGATTGCTGAGATTATTCCTTGGCCCCCTGCCACCTACTAAGACCTGTGCAGGCCGGGAATACTACTTATAAAATAACTACCGCCTTTAACGTCTGCTTTTCGCTTACGAAGGCCAGATTTCGACAGATCTTTTCCAAGAAAGGTGGTTGTATAGGGCAGGCTATAGTGTTAAGTGAGCAAATCTGTTTTTCTAGGAAACCATTATAACAGGGATAGAGTGTTTATTTCTTGAAATGTAACAGAAGGTATTATGTATTAAAGGAAATATGCGTCAAGACCATTCGCATTTTTCTTTTCGAATGTTGGCCAAGGATTTTTCGAAGGTTCACCTGAGACTGTTCCGACAAGAAGAAATGTTCTGTTAATTTAGTCATGTTTCATAAGAATACAATAAAAAAATAAAACCGCTTACAACTTCGTGTTATGAAAAGCACATGTAAATATTAAAATAAGAGGGGGTGGGACTTAATTTCCTAATGATGGTTGATGAATGAACCAATCGCATTTTGAGGAATGTAACATTCAAAATACTAATCACCGATTTCCCGTTTGGGTTTGGGAATCAAGGTGCAATAGAGGAGGAGCCAGCTTTCGATAAAAGTCAAGACGGGATAAATAGTGTCCGTCTTTTTAAGTGATGTTCTGGATGGAGGAAGCACAACGTTGGGCACTAACAAGCCTCATCATCCTCCCTCTCACCCCTCCATTATCCCTTCCTCAACTCACCGCCCTCAAGTTTCGCTGTAAGAGTTTCCAGAAGTTGGGGGCGGGAAAGAGGCTCCTTGGAGGGAAGTGCTTTAGAAAGAAGGAACTACTCGCCGAAGCCATTGAGTACGGGTAGTCGAGTGAGGGAGGAAAGAACCCTGGTGCGCATACACGGTCGAGAGGAAACAAATGAGATTACACCTGAATGCGTTCTCCGCCAACCACGTCCGCCCAGATGAGATCACCGCGGCGAGATCTCCCGCCTCCCGACAGTCGCAGCAAAGCTTCCATCCGCACGCAAAACTAGAGCTACGACACCCAGCCAAGGTTAATTATACGACACGTTACGAAGATGAACTCTTTTACTGCCAGCTTTATTCGAGTTGCATTAATATGTGAAAAATGCCACCATGTTTCAGACACTTGCAATTATTTATTAAAATGGAAATAACTCGATAAGAATCAAAGAAATCAAGTTGGAAAAAATTTCTTCTGGCAATTGAAGGGTCTCTTAATCCATTGCAATTTTAAACATATTTTATCTATGAAAATTTGTTTAAAAAAAACTCTGTAAATTACAATAAAAAAAATACTGAACCGATATATCGGCCTCTGGCATTTTTAGCACAGGCAATGAAAGACGATATTTCGGATCTGGGCTCTGAAAGAGTTAAGCCCACGGGATACTATGTATGCTGTTTTTGTTAATATAATATTTAAATCATATTAAGGAGCAATTATCAACTGTTTCATAGATGATGGGAAATACTTTTTACTATGTAGACTTTTTTTTTAAAAAAAGCAGAACACACTATAATTTTGGACTTACAAAAACTTTAAGTTATTAAAAATTTTGTTTTTATTTAAAAAAAAATAGTAAGTGTGTGTAGTTAAAATTTTTTTTTTCAACAAATCTGTGTAACGGTTTTATGGTATGTTTCCGTTTACGATTTAATTAATAATACGAAATCAGCATAAATGAAACCCGTGGCTTTAATATTATTAGCTTGGCATGGGACAGTTTCAGCTGCTAGCAGCGCTAGTATTGGTCAACATCATATACTGGCGCGTACGGTATGAAGAAAACTTTGTTCAGTTTTGCCTATGTGAAATGAACCCCTCAACGATATCAGCGATACATGCGACAGAAATTGTCCATTGCCGAACGTGTCTATAAGGAACTTCATTGTCTTTCTAGCGTATAGGAGAATGGACGACTTGAAAGGAGGCGGAGCTTCAGTCAGGTGTGGGATACAATTCTTGTCTCCATGGATACCGCAGCCGAACATAACCTTCATTTAGCTGTTTGGCGTCAAATGTCTCGGATGAGATGTACGTCAAGAAAATTGATTATTTGTTTGGAATTTGCCGTTTTTTCTGGTAAACATTAATCTTATGTATTTGCGTATCTTAACCATGAAGTAGAAACTACTATGTTTTACCATTGCGTGCAAATCTATGAATGCGCAACATTTTTGCTTTCTGCAATTACCAACTAACAAATCAGCATGTTTGTAAACAAGCTTTGTTTCCCACAGTACTTTTCCTCTATGGTGACGTCAGGGGGCGTGGACTTCAAGTCGTCCAATCAAACAAAATGATCATAACTTATACATAATGATTATACATTCAAAACATTAAAAGCTCTCTTTTCATTCTCTCCATACACACACACTCACAAATGGTAGACCCAGTGTTCTAAGTCGGAGAACCCCCGTGGTCCTCTTGAAGTCGCACACAACTACTCGCAGCCCACAATGCCACCAAGTACTCTTTTAAGTGTACCGCTCGTAACCCGCCAATGCCACCACACGACTCACTCGCACACAAGATGCTTCTCGGCGAAAACTCTCTCAGCCTGTGGAGCAGCTCTCATATACTCTTAATCAAGAGTCCAGAAATCTCGCGGCAACTATGTCTCCGAGTTACGATAAACATGTCTCATCATGGCCACGGCACGCCGGGGAACAGTGAGTAGGCGGAGATATTTACTGTACGAAACTCGAGATAGGCGTGCAGCTAGCTGCTGCAGCAAGACTTGAAGGGAAATGCGAGCCGCATAGCAAATATTGCTGCTCGCACGATAGTTGCGGCTCTCAGCAATATGCACCTATATCGGGATGAGCGGTGTAAAACGCCTCTAATTCAGCCTGGACATTCTGATCGGTTTTCCGAACTCACCTTAGGTGAATTCAGGTAGATAATAGTAAGGAGTATAGAGAGTACTTGTTCAGAAAAATCGCACAACAGTTCATATACTAATTTGCAGTGTAATTAAGTATTTAATGAACTACTCGTACATCAATTGCCACCTATTGCGTGCGACTCAACGTTTTAATCTTAAAAGTATTTTCATATGATTAATTATTTTGTACTTTTTAGTTCGTTTTAAAAACTTAAGATTATATTTTTGTTGTAGGTTCTACATTATTATTATTATTATTATTATTATTATTATTATTATTATTATTATTATAACTTAAAGCATGTATCCATTAACATCTTATTTCGATGTAAATTATTTTACTTCATATTCCCACCCGGCTTCATCGTTCATCCTTTATTACCTTGATGTAGTTTCGTAGATATTTATTTTATGTCTGCCTCCTTGCAATTTATTTGTATGACTTAATTATTAAATTCGTAGTCAATAATAACTGGAATTCTACTTAACATAATTATTTAATCATATATACACTGATGCTACCTATTACTTTCGATTTCAGTCTGAAATCAAATAATTATTTTTCTCCAACTGCAATAATACATATCTTGATTCATAAACAAATTTGACCTTAAACTATTAAGGCACTATTTATGGCATATTTGGTTTTGGTTTTAAACAGTTAATTTAAAACTCAAGTTACATAAAAATTTAACTATATCCTTGACTTTATTGATACTTCCCACTTAAGCGCGAGCTTGATACTCGTACTTTCGACAGTCTACACAAGATTCAGAAGACACTTTTCACCTCATTGGGTTTTCACGGCGATGAAGGGATTTAAGGGAGAAGAGACAGCCATTTTTAATTTAGGCTACAGTATTTGCCCCGCTACAAGCATTTCTGAAGGCGCATTAACAGTTTTGTCATTTGGATGGTGTTATAACTAAACTGTGCCAATTGTTACATTAGTATAGAATATTGTTCATCTTTGAATCAGTCCTAAAATAGCCCTATATCCTTTTGTTTTATCACTATTGACTTTATATGACTAAAATTTTTTTTGAAGGACAGTTTCAAAGCTGAAAGAATTCTAGCATGTTTTACTGGTACCACTAATAACTTACAATTAGCGCATGGTCTACTGATGTATGACACGATTCTAAACGTTAGTCTGCTTCGTCTTTTTATATTGCTAGATAATAAATTATTCCCGTATTAATTTATCTGACATTTGTTGGAAGATGAGAAAGATAGTGTTATTTCTTAAGGGGTATTGTTCCCTACCGCCTTGGAAATATCTGTTTCTTCTCGATAACTTCTGTTCCAGTCAAGGTATCAACATTTTTGTCACGACAAGGCATAGATACAAACTTAATCGATTTTCTGTAATTGTTGGAACCATAATATATTCATTGTTTTGCAACGGGAAACAGCTGTAAAGGAAAAATTACTTTATTTACGGGAGCGGCTACAGAGGCCGCAACATTAACAGAAACAATGCCATATGGATTCCAAAAAGTGAATGAAACAATAAACTATGCCTTGTCAGCGTGAAAAAAAGTAAAATAATGTGTCTATTCCCTGATTTATAAGAAAAACCGTAAAACCGATCTGACAGGGATCAATCTTCCTTAGTCTTACAACACAATGAATGCCAGAAAATATGGAAGTAAATTATTATTTAACAATGTAAATGTGTCGTACACTAACATTAGAGCAGGAAAAAAAAGTTAATACTCGTTTTGGAATGTTTATAGCGAGGGAAACAATTTAAAGATGGCCGTGCACCAACCGCCTTACAACTCGGAAAGTAAGCAGACTGCCCACGTTCCCTGCCATGTGGTTGCGTCATCTGTTGGTCACGACGCTGCAACTCAACCTGCAAGTTTTCGCATCTCGCCTCTTCTTTCCACCCCCTCCCCTCTTCCCCATGATCCCATCCCTGCCAACTTAGCGAGCCACCTGCGCCAAACTATAGGAGGAAGGAGAGGATCCCAGGGGGCGCGGGCATGTGTTGGTATTTTTTACGACCTACTGTCGCTGTAACTTCAGGGAATTCCTTTATTTCAGTCCAAGTTCTGTAACTTTTTTGCTAGGAGGATACCTACCCCGTGCCGTGTCGAGCGTGTGGTAAATGTACGTCAATGCATATTGTGTCGGAACAAATTTAAAAAAAGCCTAGACAGGAAGTAGTTTTTGAAATGCACGATGTCTTTAGGTGAAACATAATCCGAAAGGTCAGCGAAGATTTTTTTTTGCGAGCACTATAGTAATTTCTGGTTGGATGTCTCGCCTCTTCTTTTGATAAATTAAAAAAGTACCGCAATAAGAGGCTTTTTCAGATCGTGTGTAAATAAACCGTATTGCATATTATAATATCGCGTTTCCTTTGTCAACCGTTGTTTGTTCAAAAATTCGAATGATGGTAAACTCACGGAAAATATTTCAAACCTTACACAATCAGCGGTAGAAAAATAAACGCGTATTGTAAACGACGATAACGTGTTTAATTGGAATCTACGTTAACGTGTTCGTAAAAGAATTGAAGCGAATAGAACAACTCACTTTGTTCCAGAAACTGTGTGAATTTTATGTCGTGACAATTTGATAGATGCTATTAGAATCTAGTTACTAAGGCAGTAACATTCCATGGATTACATAGGACCACAGTTATGTAATACTGTAATTAATTGTAAACGTAAGCTATGCATGGTTTAATCGAAATATTGTTTAATTTATATGTTTTTGTTGCAAACTAGTGTTATTGACACTTTAATTGTCATGCTTATTAATTTTAAACAAATAGTCTTCCCTCATGTTTCACGCGTGCCAATTTTATAAATGCTTTAATTTCGCGTATCAGTTGATACACGAGTTATGGTAACTTCTGCTGATATATTAGAACTCGGTGGTCTGGCATATATGGCCTCATGCAATACTAAATATTGCCCATAATTAATGTATCGTAGTCCAAAACTAAGGCTCCCTTTGTATAATATTTATTCACATGACAGCTTAAGGGCGTTCACGTGGCAAAAATGCATTCATTCATGCACTTTTTAGATGTTACTTGTGACTACAGTTCCCAGTTGTAAAATTTCTTAGCTCTCATATAGTTTTCCCATAGCGACATGACAAAGTTAAAATTTACCAGGTACGGGAACACGGTAATAATAAAAACCAAGTGTCTTACTGGAATGAAATAATTTACACTGAAAGTAGATGTTATGGGCAATATGCTAAAATATTTAAAAACACATAATTAGATTCCTGTGTACTTAAAAAAGGGATAAATGATGATAATTTACTTCATTGATGACAATTTTTAAAAATAAATCAAAATGACTGTTGTACGTTTTTAAATAATTTAGCACATTGCCTATATTATCTAATTTCTGTGTAAATTATTTCATTTGAGTAAGTTACTTGGATTTTGTTATTACTATGTTCCCGTAATTAGCAAATTCTGACTTTGGCATGCTGCTATGGAAAAACTGTGAGAGTTAACACATTTTTAAAAGTGGTAAATGCAGTCACAAGTAACGTCTATAAAACGAACACTATATCGTACAAATATAAAATTATGCGTTTTTGCCACGTGAACACCTTTACGTGCCTGGGCCAGTGTTTCTTCATATTTGACAACAATTATTTTCTAAAACATAAATGGGAGTCTATATCTTTAAATCGTTCCGTAACTTTGTTATAACTGGTTCTGACTTGTACTCTGATTTTGTTGAGATAGAAGACATCGAGATAGTGGCCAATTAGTTAATTAACGAAATTTTACTTTTCATTGATAAATTGCTTATAATCTTCACACAGTTTGTTTCGAAAATTTACGTTACATAGAAAAACCAATTTGCAACAAAGTTACAAAGCAATTGTGCTATTTCGGCTCTCGTATGTGCTTTAAAAAATAATTCTCTTGAAAGCCGAGAAACTCGGGCATGATCAGCGTTTACATACTTTTATTTGCAAGGCATGAGGAATTTTCCAAGAAAGCTTAGTTTACTGCCGATCGTGACAAACTACATTCAATGCTGCGTAGGTGTTCATAGTTGTTATAGTGATAGTAGTATTAGCAAGCAGATAATATTATTTGTAAAAAAATTTCGTAATTACCGGTGCGCTTCTTAAATTGAAGATAGCCTACATTAATTGAAAAACATAAATTACTTTAATTGTGCCGTAAATAAACTAGAAATAATTGCTCTGCGCATAGTTTAGATCTTCTGTATTTTATATATTTCCTTGGGACTGGGGGAAGACGTAAGTAAAATTGTAAGGAAAAAAAGTGGGCCAGTCTTTTTTGTAAGGACCTTAGATCCTACATACTTTTTCCTTCTTCCTGTTCGAGTAAACATGTTCACAGAATTTACTCGTGATATTTCGTATGTGTGTTTCTGTATTTTCGAAACATATTCGTTCTTCCAGAGTGTTTTGTATTCGTTTATTCATACGGTTTTTAATGAGCACTGCAATAGCGTGGAAGCTCAATTTAGCAGGAATGGCGAGCATAATCTCGCAATTAGTACACAGTCGTCTCCGTGGCCCGGGTCTGTCTCGCTCGGCGAACGTTACCGAAATTAGCAACCTCGCCACATGACTAGCACATGTTTACCAGTGGGATGTGAGCCAACTAGTGGTGGTTGGCGATAACCTTGTTTGTCGCCAACGCCTGCACAACACGATGCCCTAATACCTTGCCTCTTACCGTACCGATTTTCTTGTTAGTGTTTCTGCTTTCGTGCACATTACAGTTCATAACTTTCCCGTTAACATATCCATGGACATGCGTAAGAGCGTAGTAGAACGTGTTTCTAGTTCTTACTTCCAGGAACGTCAGGATAAGAAAGGCAAGAAGTTCTTTTCCCTTCATCTTCTGACAGTGTTCCTGTCGAAGTAAATATTTAGTTCAAACTTGTATTTTACTAGACGGTAACTTTGTCTCGTGCAGTTAGGTGTTATTTTCTACACATTTTACTCGGGAGCAAATACTTTACAATAAGAAGCAAACTAGTTTCCCGGCAAACCAAGATTTTTATGTATAGTTGAAATAGTGACTGATGTCCTTTTAAAACAAAGCGAGTCATATGTAGGTCCGACAGGCCCTACTGAATATAATTAAATGTGATCACGACAGGGCTCCGAGGTAGGCAGCACCCTTAAGAGTTAGTGGACCTGGGCGCTTTTTCTGTAACGTTCCTTACGTAGAGACAGTCACCACGTGACTATAGTTGCGAGAATTGAGTCGTATTCTGTAACTCTTCATGGCGCCGTGGCTGACGTTCAAACGATTCGTGAGCGACTTTATGTAACAGTAGCTAGGGAGGTGGTGTTGGCGGGATTGTGTGCGTGAAATTGTAAATATGGGCGGCATTGCGAAGATTAGCTTTCTTAGATGAGCTTGAAAATAAGGAAAAGCGTCGGCAAATGCGATTCATAAGGAGGCAAATACGCGATCTAAATCCGTTCACAGAAATGGACGAAGATCAATTTAGGCTATTGTTCATACACGAAAATAAAAACATTTCGGAATAAAAATTTACCTCTGAAAAATTCTGTATTTTTCCTCATGAAATTCAACATTATTTCGTACTGCCAAACAGTCGTTCTCTTAGAACGAAACGTCGTAGCTTCTGCCTCCATTTCACAAAGTTGATCCATTAACCAACCTTTAACCTAAAACACTTTCACGTTGCCACACAGCAAGATATAAATCGTGTGGCCGCGTGTTACTACTAATGGTCAGAAATACAACATTTACGGTGCGATTTTAATGGTTTCGGAAATGTACCTACAATGTTGTCAAACCTATATCAAAGCTGTTAAAGAACGTTCGTTACAAAAATGGTTAACAGAACACCATTGAAATGCAGTCACTCCTGACTATCTGTATCGCTGACGCTATCAAAAGTCAGTAACGGATGACTGAAGTTGCCGAGGAGAAGTTACAGAATAAGTAAGGCCCCTGGGTTCTATGCTCGAGTTTTCAGTCGCATGCGATTTGGAAACATAATGGTGTTTTTTTAGGACATAGAGAAAGGTTTTATCGATTTTAACTAAAAATAATGAATTTCCGAACGATAAAACAACCCCATGTTCTGAAAACGACGACTCGGCTTCCAACTCGCATGCGACTGAAAACTCGAGTATAATCCCCCTGGCGCGTAAGCTATGCCGTAGCGGGATAAGGAAAGTATTTTTTCCTGTGTAACTATTCAAAATCTTTCCAATGAGTTTATCTACGAAAAGAAGACAAACTTCAAACTGTTCCCCGTGGTTTTTAAAATGCCGTCCGTTAATTAATAAAACGATTATTAAGCTCCTCAAAAGTGCTAAAAATGACTTTTTCATGTTGCTGTAGCCGAGAAAATATTAACCGTAATCGTAAAAAAAGAATAATAGAAACCTGCATTGAACTTTGCCACACATTTTCCACAAATAAAATAACAAGGTGATCTCTTGAAGTTTCTACGGAAACACTGTACGCTAGTTTAGTACTCTGCGCCTAGAGGCGATGAGGTGTTTGACGGACGTGTTATATTCGACTTATTGCTATAGAGGTACGTCAATTTCGCGGATTCATCTGGCAGTAGCCTAAACTTGTCAGTCCTATACACTCACTGGCCACAATCTATTATCTATTGGCTTATAACCGTACAAGCAGGTAGCAAGCGATAGCACTTCGCATTATTTCCTTATTTACTACTGGCTTGCAGTAGTCAAACGCATTTCGTAACACCCGCCAGCAAGTCACAGACGTGACAATGAAGTATACGTAATTGGTGTTCAACCTGCCCTGGAATGTATCTGCGAAATTTACGTACCTCTACTTATTGCCTTCGCCGTTTTCCTGCCTCGAATGTAAAAAAAAAAAAAAAAATGGCTAGCGTGAGTCGTAATTTCGGATTATTTTGTTATTCCTAGTTTCGAAATTTTGATAAGGAAAATGTGGATTCCGTTTACTTTGTGCTACAGTACAAATATCACAGTCGAACTTTTAACGTATATTTAGGCAAAATTAGTCCACCAAATTAAGAATATTTAAGAAATGCGGGATGGTCGCTGCCTAAATATAGGTTAACCATTCGACTGTGATGCTTGTACAGTAGCTGAATAAGGTAAATAAAATTCAAGGTGCAATACCAGATTTCACATTTACATTCTCAGAATTTCAAAATTGGGAAAAATAAAATAATTGTGGAGCCTTAAGGGACCTCTCTATCTGCGCTTGAAATGCGTTGCATCGAGTTGTGATTATTCGTTTTTTAACGAAATTACCAAACGTGCATTGTACGTTTAGATCTACGAAAAGAACACACACTTCAACTATGTCGCTTTAGTTTAAAAAATTTGGCACATTTATTTAAAATATTATTTTTGGGCCTCTCAAAATAGTCAAGGTAGTTGTTTTTCTACTACAGTATCTATAAAATTAACACTCGTATTCGAAAAACACAACTTTAGAAACAATACGCTGGCCACAAATAAAATAATGTGGTCACCGCTTAAAGTCCCACAGGAAAAATAAAATTATAATAGTGAAGCATTACACGCCATCTGAGGGGCTTTCGCGAAGAGGTGATAATACATTACATATGTAGGTCAACGGCAGCCTTACTACTCCTCTCTCACACAAACACAGCTTTTCTAGGGAGGCCCCTTAAGGGTGTTCACGTGGCAAAAACGCATAATTTTATATTTGTACGGCGTAGAGCTAGTTTTACAGACGTTACTTTTGACTACATTTTCCACTCGTGAAACTTTTTTTTAGCTCTCATAGTCTTCCTATAGCGGTATGTCAAAGTCAAAATATATCAAGTTGCGGGAACATGGTAAGATCAATAACTAACTCACTTACGCGAATGAAATAATTGACACTGAAAGTAGATAGTATTGGTCATGGGCTAAAATATTTAAAATCACACAGCACGATTGCTTTGTATTTTAGAAAGAAAATGTAAAAAATAACTGTAATTTTCTCTATGTATGGCCATTTTGAAAAAAAATACAGTGACTTGGTTCTGTGTTTTTAACTGTTTTAGCATATGCCTCATACTGTCCAATTTCAGTGTAAATTATGACATTCGATTAAGTCAGTTGGTTTTTTATAAGCACGTTCCCGTAACTTGCAAATTTTGACTTTGACACGCCGCTGTGGGAAGAATATGAGAGCTAAAAAGGTTTTACAAGTGGAAATTGTAGTCACAGGTAACGTATATAAAACTACACTATGTCGTAGAAATATAAAATTATGTTTTTTTTATCACGTGAACACCCTTCACCTCGTCACGGAAATATTACCAGCAAAATGGTGACCTAAATGGTGCAAGTGTGTTGAGTTAAATATTAAGAGACGACGAGAATGTCTCGGGCAACGCACTGCGGATTCGCGTGCATGGAATATTGGAGAATTAGTTTTGTCTGACGTGTCACGGTGTCGAACAGCGTACTGGAACGTTTTCTTCCGTCATAAAGTGACGTCACACAGATCTTTACCATGTGTTTTAACTTGATGCTGACAAGCCACGCGTCCAGTTTGTTCTCAGGCATGAAGCTCGTACCAGACTGCGGCGCGTAGGTTACGTACAATTGAACTCGCAGATGTTACCGATGTTAGCTCATAAACGATCTCGGTCACGAAGGAGCAATAGGAAGGAACGAACTGTAAAGGAGCACTTCTCAAAATGAAGGCTGGGACGTGGTTCGCCTTTTCATCCACAGGTCGGTAAGTAACGATTTTTTTTTCCTTTGTTGGGAGGTGAGGGTAGATGATGATGATGATGAAAAGGGGTCGCAGAGAGAACGTGGGAACCGTATTTCTTCGTTGTTGGCGTAGACTATTCTTGAACTTGGGACCCCGCCGATGAACTTGCCCGAGTTACGCACAATCTAGGCCTGATGAAGTTGACGGGGCGTATGAATAATTCACTACAGAGCGTCACATGGAATATTACGCGCGGAGTGAGTACAATTTGTCACTACTTCCTTTCCCCTTTACCTCCCCAAGACCCCTTCCTTTTCATCCTGACATTGAGAGACGCTAACAAGACTTCGTCTGTAAACTAATTTTGTTTGTTTGTATAATCGTATCTCCGTAAATAACTGCTCTGGGAATATATATTATTTTCAAGATAGGTAGTATGTATATATGAGTTTGACTTGAGACCCACCGTATGTCATTAAGGGTGCTGGAACTGAAAATAAAAATTTTTTAATTCAATATTGTTTTAAATACAAATAATTTGTGTTCTTTATTTTTATGAGCATGACATTGTAGCCACCAATGCCTTTATCAACTGTGATTTTTTTGAGTTTGGTATACCAGTTGGTTTTAGTGTAGTCCTTAAATCGGAAACATGCAAAATATGACTTTAACAAGCCATTACGCGAAAACTATGAGAGATAAAAAAATTTCATAAGAGCCACATTTAGTCTCATTTTGTGTCTAAAATAAGAAGAAAAAAATACTTGGTACAAATAAAAAATTGTGATGAAAATTGCGATAGCCGCGCCCTTAAGCAGCCGCCTACTCCACGTATCAAATGCGTTGCAGTGTGTTCGTAAACAGGTTTTTTCTACGAAAATATTTCATGTGTGCTCATTGTGCCAACTTACGAAAAGAAAACAAACTCCAGACAAGGTCGGAACCTCATTGTCAAGACGCCACGCTCATTAAAAACACTGTTGCTAAGCCCTCCAACATGGCTAAAAACCGCCTTTTCAGACTGCCGTACATCTAAAAGTACTAACCGGATGTATGTGAAATTCAGATTGTGACCTGCACTGAAATTAGGTGCAGAATTTCCACCAATAAAATTATATGGTCACCGCTTAGTGTCCCATAGTAAACACCGTTCGGCGGGAACCTTGCACGCTATTTCAGCGCTTGGCTCGTTGAGGCGACGCGGCATTTAATGAGCACTTCGAGGTCGACCTTACTGCTCCGTCGCTTTTCAGCCTCTCGGCTGTTCAAGTGCGATAAAGTCATAATTTTATATTCGTATGAAATAGTGTTATTTTTGTAGACGATATGTGTGAGTGCAGTTTCCTCTTACGAAACAATTTTATCTCTCATAGTTTTCTCATAACGGTGCGACAAAGTAAAAAATTGCATGTTCTGCTGCCATGCAAATAGTGAAAACCAATTGACTTACGTATGTGAAAAAATTCACTGTAAAATAACACACTATGGACTACGTATTAAAACATTTGAACTGTTTTTTGTATTTTAAAAAAATTGCTAAATTTGCAACTTTTTTCTCTTTTGCGATTTTTTTTAAAATTCAAAATATTACGTTGCGGTTTTTTTTAAAAATGTTTTATTGCATAGCTCATGGGATGTAAGTTCACAGTGAATTATTTTGCTTAAGTAGGTCAGATGGTTTTCACTATTTGCATGGCAACAGAACATGCAAATTTTGAATTTGACGCACTGTTATGAGAAAACTATGACAGGTAAAATTGTTTCATAAGAGTACAATGTACTCACAAGTATCATCTACAAAACTATCAATATTTTATAAAAATATAAAATTATGATTTTATCGCACTTGAACACCCTTAAGGGGCCTCCCTAGATAGTCTGCGTTTGTGTGTGTTAGGCAGGAGCAGCGGTAAGGTTGAAGTTGACCGACGTATGCATAGCTTTTTCTCCCCGCTTTCTGTAACGAAATTCTTGGAAAAACTGTTGTCAGACAGAAGACTCGTTGGCAAGAACCTTTTTTTCCGTGCAAAAATTGCAGGAATTTTACCAAGTATTTGCAGGATGTGCATGTTGACGGTTCTTGTTTTAACTTGCACTGATTGGCGTAGGTATTTTGACCAGCGCTTAAGGAGGATTGATCCCTGCCAGATCGGTTTTACGGTTTTTCTTATAAATCTGGGAATAGACCACATTTTTTTCACGCTGACAAGGCATAGTTTATTGTTTCATTCACTTTTTGGAATCCATATGTCATTGTTTCTGTTAATGTTGCGGCCTCTGTAGTCGCTCCCGTAAATAAAGCAATTTTTCCTTTTCAGCTGTTTCCCGTTGCAAAATAATGAATATATTATGGTTCCAGCAATTACAGAAAATAGATTAAGTTTGTATTTATGCCTTGTCGTGAGAAAAATTTTGATACATCGACTGGAACAGAAGTTATCGAGAAGAAACAGATAAATCCAAGGTGTTACAGTGTTCAAGTTTGGGAAAAATCATAATTTTATATTTGTATAGAATAGGGTCAGTTTTATAGACATTTCTTGAGAGTAAGTTTTACTTTTAAGAAAAAAAATAGTTCGGCCAGTTTTCCCATAATGGCATTTCAAAGTCAAAATTTGCGTATTTTTTATATCATACAGAACTTGAAAATCAGCAAACATAATGAAATTGAAAAAAATCACATCAAAACTATACATGTCACGGTCTACGGCTTGAAGCAATTAAAGAACCATTATAAAATATTTGAGTTAAAAAAAAAATCTAAAATAACGAAACATTTGCAACGTTTAGAATTTTTTTTTAATACAAGAATTTTTTGCAGTAGGTTTTGACATAGGCCCTACTTACAGCAGTAGCTCGGGATATGTAGTTATAATGAGAATTACTTCATTCCGTAATGTTTATTGGTTTTCAAGTTTTGTATGAAGTAAAGATATGCAAATTTTGACCTCGAAATGCCGTTATGGGAAAACTGGCAGAGCTAATTTTTTTTGTAAGAGTGTACTATCACCACCCTTATTATATGGGCTAACTTCACTAATGGTGACGGAAACATGACTAAAAGTACACAGGAACAAGAACGTAGGTCGCGACACCCTATTAATCGCAAGGACCCTTAGGCAAGGGTTAATCCTCAGTGAAAACAAATCTAGGAGGACTCATAACCTCAAAACCTCAGTGTAGTCATACCAGTTAAAATAATTAGCAATAGCTGCCAGCAAGATCATATTAATATTGCAATCATGAAAGAAGTGATCTATAGATAAAGGAAAACGTCATGAAATTCCAGGGTTGAATCCCAACAGGGATTTATTCAAAACGCAAAAACACAACATAACAAATTAACAAAACCTTTTACTAACTCAAATCGCTAACATAAATCAAAACATGAATGAAACAAATATACAAAGATAATATTGAACGTTAACTTTACAAAATGCGATTAACAGGCGTGAAAGAGGAATATGTACTTCATTGGAGCGTCTATGAAACTAACGCTATTTCATATAAATATAAAATTGCAATTTTTCCCCTCTTGAACACCAAGTCGTCTATCGAAGCCACCGACCGCTATGCAGAGATTCAGCCGACACAAGTTCATTCTAAATAATACTCGACGTACGTGGATTATGTCTGCTTAGCAGTAGCACTCTGGGAACATTATCCGTGTGTTTGCCATATTCAGATGTGCCATTAATCCATAAAGCTTTATTTTCTTGCGATGGAAAACGGTGAACACGAGTGTTTCTGCTGTCCTATTTAGGCATAATGTTTTTTTGTTCAGAACATTTTGTGAAAGTAAATGCGGTTAAAACACATCTTTAATCTCAAATGTAATGTTGCTTTATAAAATGATAGGGTCACAGTTTAATGTCTCAAAGAGGCGACTTGTCCGCGATAAAACTGCACTCAAGTGACTGCGTCCGTAGGCTAGGGTGAGGCGTGATGTCTCCTGCTGCACTTCTAGGCTTCCAACGCACTGAATGAAGTGTGATAAGAAGAGAGTATGGAGCATCGCCGGAATGAAGAGGTTCAGTTGGAAAAAAAAAGGGGGGGGGGTTGAGGACCCGAGAGAACATGTCGGCCAACAACATCGTCCGGTAAGATTGCCACATTCAACAACAATTCGGGCTAATCCTGCTGGGAGTTTAACCCGGATCGGCTCGGCGATAAGTGAGCGCTTTAGCCGGTACGCCATCTGCAGCCCCGAGAGGAAAATTTTTAGGTTATCCTTTTTTTAATTATTGTCATGGGAGAAAATCCTCCTAATGCCCGCTGCCGAGATTTGAATCAGTTCCCTTTGAGTCATTACTGCAATTATTTTGATGCTAGACCACCTTGTTTTGCAACTTGTCGTGTTTATTTCGGGGGAAAGGCTTAATGTTATGTGGAAATGAAAATATCTGCTGCTACTGGTTTATACTGAAAATTTTTCTTCGGAAGAGAGTACCTGTTGAGTACAAACATTTCTCGAAATTTTTTACAGATTTTAATTGCGTTTGAAAAAGTTTTTTTTTATAAAACTGACGTTGCTTTATAAGTATTTGAAGATTATAATTTGACGTAAGAACAGTTAACGAAGGATACAAAAATATTTTAACGTATAACTTACGTAAGTAACTACTACAGGATCTTGTTCATGTGGCGTAGTTGAGTGTGAATTGTTTTGTTTATTTTCTGTGTTAGTGACATGGCAGTAAACGTAAATATTGCGAGATATTTTAATGCAGGAAAAGGTAGATGCAGGTGACGAATCCGATGATGAACGTCCTGTCGCAGCACCTATTATAGCAAATATGTACAGTCTTTTGCATGAATTACGAATTTAAATAAAATAAAATTTTCGTCCTATAACCTTTACGCAGCTCATTTCATACGTCACATAACAGGTAGTTCTACGGGAAACGGAATCTCCATTCTTAAATTAATTGTATTAGTTTTACGAGTTGATATAATTATGTTCATAACAAGTAGTAACATAACCCATTAAACGTTACAAAAAATAGCAATACAAATAATAATTCTATTTTTCACAACTGCCAGATGAAACTGAATACAGTTTTTACTATATAGCGGATGTCTGATTCAAAACTGGGAAGCCAACTTCTCAAAACAACACAACTACTTGTAACACGTTTCGAAAATAGCGCCGAATTCTGCTTTACAACTTCTACACCCAAACTACTCCACCTCGCAGAGGTGGTGTAGAAGGTGTAGCTACCGGGTGTTTAAGTTGTAGTTACACCCGCCGCCTGAACGCTTTGGTTGTAATAACCAAAACGTCACTTCCGACAAGAAAAACTTGATGTTGCAGTTTGGGTGTAGAAGTCGTATAAGTTGCAACTAGGTGTAGACCGTCTAAACAAAGCTCTTGTTGATATTTCGATGTCGTTTTTTTATTATTATTTTCACTATTGAATACATTTTCTATTCGTTATTCTATACAAACTAATTAGCTGTTTCTTTCACATCCTAAATTACGAATTCTACGATAATACTTATTTTGTTTTAGGGATGATTTATTTAGAAGATACGAGATTTATTTCTAAATTATAAACTTATTTGCTACATACGAAATAACACAATGGGCTTTTAATTTACGTTATTACTGTTTTAATGGATACGTAGGTATATGTTTTTCAGCCTAAACAACACGTAAGTAAACATCAGCCCACGAATTTATGGAAGTATTTGGGAATTTTGCATACTAATTCACCTCAGTAAATTTTACACCCTAAATCCCCTTACTGCACTAACCTGGTCGCGTAGTTGATTTAGTAACCTAAATAGTCGTTTCGGACACGGCTTTTGAGTTGAACTAAGGATAATCCTACTAGTATTACAGGTTAGAAAGATCAATGTTATACGTTCGTCACAGGGAAAGTTTCTGCCGCTTGAGCGCTGGTATCGGTAGTGCACCTAACTGACCAATCACAGAGCATTCCTGAATTTTAAGTTACATTAAGTTGATAATTTAAAACGCGAAATCGGTTTTTTTTCTCTTTAAAATTAAGTTAAAATATTTTTATCAACACCAAGATTATTTAAATTTCAATTTACTATGGTTTCGTATTTATCTGGTACATTAGCGATTGAAGCGAAACTAGTGGCAGAAATTTTTCCTGTGCCAAGCTCTCTCATAAGAAAACGTATTTTCTCTCTAACATATAGTAGAATGAACCTTAGTTGAACTGAACACTTCGTTTTCATGTACAATGTCGCAGAAAATAAATTGGCGATATTCAAAATAAAATACAAGTCTACGTGTATTTTTATGTACTGTTGCTAATTTCATAAATTATTATTCTTAAATGATTTTGTTAGTGACATGGCAGTAGTTACGTTATATCTTTATTGAAAGATGCTTAAGTCAGATCATTACTTTAAAGAAATCAGATTAAGAGTAAGTACATAAAGATCGATTTAACATTTACGGACGATTAGCAAGTTCGATTAATTCTTTCGCGTTGGAAATGAACAGGATAAGAAAATATTGTGATTATATTTACAATTTCCAAAAAGTGCAAGTTTTTTAAATGAAACATTAGATTAGCTTCATTGTGTTTATTTTAATGTCTTTGTATATTTGTTTGGTAAAATCAAATGGTTGTAATTAGTATAGAGATGTACCGTGAAATATGTAAGCAAAATAATTCTAACGTTGTGTTTTTTTTTTATTTTCAATAATTTTTGCAGGAGTTGCTAAACTGTCCAAACCTACTATCTGAATTACGTACAACATTCTTTACACCTAAGGTGCTCGGATTTGTATAACTCCGAAACGTATTTTCACTGTATGGGATATAAACATTTTATGATGTATATAATTCAACAATCTGCGAACGAATGGTTTTAAGAATGGTCTGAATATGTCATTGGTAAAAATCAGTTATAATTTTGAAGTAAAAGTTCCCTCCCTCTATTTTACTCTAAACTGATCCTAATGCATATTGCCACTGGTTTAGCACACACAAATATTTTTCTCGTTTGCAATAGTGTTAACAAACTTACAAATGTTTGCAATAGTGTTAACAAACTTACAAATATATTTGCAGTGATGTCCTTATTGGCCATGAATTAAGATGAAAGATATAATTTTATATGCTACCAAAATGAAGCACCTATATTAACAATTTCTACTTAAAATTAATGGGTTCAACTCACACAGCTCTTTATTACTTAACCTATATTTTGTATTACAGGAAAATGTTTATGACTTTTAGTAGAGTTATGATTAATTTATAAAAATTCGGTAATTATGCATTGGTCATTTGGAAATAAGAACTTAAGAGACCTAGAATAAACGGGAAATATAATCTCGATACCTTCCTTAGTAACACACTAAATACGCGATGTCATCAGAAGATGGGAAATATTTGTTTTTTGGTCCGAAGTTACAGTTTGTCGTTAATTTTGGCGAAGTGTGAAATGTCAACAAGCCAGTATGAATAGTAGCGTAGAGGTTGTCGCTAGGTTTCATTAGAGTCAATTCAACAACAGCGCATGCACGTACATACTGCTCTACAAACCTATGTGTGTCCGCGGGAAATAAGGGAACTACAGTTGTCTCCCTCTCTGTCATACAAGCTTGTCACTGGTACTTCGGAAATGGTAACATTATGCGTCTTATGTAATTATAAGTACATATTAATGAAGGTAATTTATATTTAGTTTCGCTCAAATGCTTTGAATTTTTGCTTTTATCAAACAATTTCCCTCGTCAGTGACCTGCGCACTAGGCCGGAACTTGTGTATCCTATGTTAAATAGGTCATTAAATTCAATTGCAAAATTTAAATAATGTAATTGGCTATTGTTTTCAGGTACAGACCTGCTTAGAAAATTGAGTTACACCCCCAAATTTCCTTTAGATTCATGGGCCTCTCACTAGGCGTAACTTACCTAACCAGTAGGAATATAGAAAAACTATTTTCACCATTGTATTCATTGTCTCTGAATGTCTGCTTGAAGAAAGTGTAAAAGCTCAGATTTCAAGAGGTTCCTAAGACTGATATAAAAGACCCCCTCTACATAACAGCCCAACAAGAAGCCTAGAGGGCTAAAGAAAAGAGGCCTGTGAGATGTGAAAAATGAACATACGGTTAACCGCACATTAATACTTGTCTTTTGTGCTACTTTTATACACTTATCATTTTTAAAGTAAATTTAATTCTTTAAAACACTTGTAATGTTTGAAAATATGAATAGTTTTTTATTGCAGGATTGTACGTCCTCATAAATTAAACTAAACATTATAAAAATAAAACAAACGAATGTAAACTACGTTATTGCACCTACATACAAATACGCTGATACTGAGGCTGTACTCTGGATGATTGGGGTGGTGTCCTAAGTGCTTACCTTAATGAACTCCAGACTGTTATGAAAAATTTGATATTTTTAATTGCGAAAGTAACAACTTCATACAAGGACGGCAGTGTATTTTCGGTTTCTGGAATTGGGATCTGACTGAATAAGGGACTCTTACGCTATACATTATTCTAATGATTTTATTCTAAAATTCTTTCTTACTGGTGTACTGGAGAATAAATACCGAACAGTTTTGATTTTTATTATATAACTTATACGCAATTTTCAATATAAGTGTCTTCAAAACATAGATCGTTCTAAACATAATCTTGTAATGAACCAATTGAGAAACGGCAACAAGCTTGTTAGTCTATCAGCTGAGTGAAAGAATGCCTTCTATCATTACGAATATGCTGACCCGGAAATCTAAATCGGTAGCTTCCATATCGCTTTTAAAGAAAAAGTAAAAATATATAGTAAACTGTTACTGCCGATTTTCCAAAAATTAGTGTTGGCAATGCGAAAATCGAGTTGACATCCTCAGTGAAAAACATAGGACTCATTTTGAACAGCACTTTAAATTGGTTTCTCCACATCTAGCATATGAAGGAAGGCGCTGGCCACCCTTCACTCGCTAAAACGCTTAAAAATTCAACTCCCCTTGCGCATTAAAAAAACACCTTGTCCAGGCACTAATTTTTACGTTGTCTGACTACTGTCTCTTACTTTACAGCAACCTCACTGACAAACAAGCCACTATATTGCAGAAGATTCAAAATACATGAGTACGTAATGTTTTTAACCTTAAAATACGTAATGATATCTCACAATTTCATAAAAATTTGTTCTGGCAACGACTGGAAACAGGCGTAAATTACATTGCCTCCTTCTCCTAAGAAAGGTTTTATATTCTAAATCTCCTTCCTATTTAACAACTAAATTTGAATTACTTTCCCGTCATAAAATGTGTACCTATCCGCGTGAAAGCCACTCTGTCTCTGCTCATACCTAAGCATCGTACTAGTGCTTATTCTAAATCTTTTACAGTTTCTGCTGCACGCGCCTGGAACGCACTGGAGGAACATCTAAAATAAAGGTTGCCTCAACCTACATTTAAAATAGCTCTTTTTAAAAGTATGAACGCTGATTTTGATAGTGCAGAGTTAACAGTGGATGATCTCACTTTCATTAATTTGGAGTGAACGTGTGCGTGATTGTATTGTGAACGACTTCTGTATTGTTTTATTTTCCTGTATTTTCTCATTTGTGTTTCGCAGTTTGTTTTGTAATTTTTAGAGACTGTGGTTAAGTGGTAGACAAGGCAATATTGTCGTAGCTTCGCTACATGTAAAAATAAGTCGAATTAAATAAATAAATAAAACTGAATAAAATGACACCTCACTCGTCTTTACCGCCCGACTGAAGGCATTTTCGTGAGAATCGGTCTCTAGCTGATAGATAGGGCCGTGCAGATAATCCCTGTCAGTTTTGGTAACATGGGTTGCCACTTCCTTATCCTCTCATGACTGCTCCGCGTTCACTCGACTTACTGGGGATAGAAGCAACGTATCTCCACAAGTAGATGTCCTGTTTTTGTCGGGTAAAAAATTAAGATTATTTAACTTTAATTACTGTTTTTACAGAATTATAATTATTCTAGAAATGTTCCGATTACAACACACTATAGAGCATGGTAATATACCAGTCTAAGACATGGCTTTATGTGTTATTCGTACTGCATTACTCCACTATAATTAACTAAATCATTTAAAAAAGGCTTAGTTTCCAGATTTTTTTCTTTAAAAAGTTAAAAGTTTTTTTATATATATTAAATGTCTTAGACAATTATACGACTTTACGACACATACTTCCGAAAACGATATACTTTAACTTAATTTTTTCTCTGAATAATGATCAATAACAGTACACATGTTTCTCACTGTCAAGCATACCGTACCGAGCACCCTTAACTTTCATGGATTCGAAAGAGCGAAGAAATAAATTCTTTAAAACGTTAATTTTGCTATAGTTTTTGTTTGAATATAGTTAATTAGTGAATGAAATGGTACCTTATACGAATTTTTTAAAGTCTTATTTTAGCCGTAGAAACAGTATTAATTTTCGTACAACCAGACGAGATAGCTAAGTAAACATATCGACTTACTCTAATGCTATTCATGTTCTGCCGTAGAGAAAGACTGAAACGTGGAAACTTCTTAACTCGTTACGAAAGAAGTCGTGGATAATTTCTCAGACGAAAATATGTGTGAAAGGAATGATGCGCTACTACTGTCTCTGCAACTACCAGTAATTGGTTCATCTGTTTCTTAAGGGCCCCTGGATTAAGGTGGCCGCCTGCCCAGGCCGACGAACCGGCCGTTACCAGATTATTCGAAAACTGCTCTTTGCCAGGGGCGAAAATTTCGCGTATTTAATTACCTTCATGTTAGAATGCATTACCCTATGTATACGCAAGCCCCGGCCATTTGTTCACTAGCCGCTACTCAGTGGAACAGACAATGAACGAATATATGGGACTTGAATATGCATAGTATAATGGATTTTAGCATGCGGGTCAGTGAACCGGCGTAATTTTCGGACCCCTACTCGTTGCACATGAGTGGTAGGGTCTGGTAGTATTCGCGAATGAATGTTGAATCACTCTTTGTTTCACTGTCTTACGTGCACACCTGCATCTCGGCCTTTTGGTCAGTGATTGGATGCCTTAACACCCAGCGTGTGGAGGTTAAACCCGCAAACCACATACGTGATATGTGGCAGTTATCCGTGTACTGATTGGCACAGTCAAATGAATAACGACTCTGCACAGAAACACTCTTGTCAATAGCCGTGAAGTTGAGCCGCATGTGTGCACGTAAGACACTGAAACAGTTGGGCTAAAATCTTTTCGCGAAAACTACCGGGCGCTACACATGAGTAAGATCTGCTTTGGAATATAATTTAAAGAGTGTTACACGTGGGTATACCCAACCCATTTCAAGTTTACCATTGCTCAGTATATTTTCTAGCGGCCGGAAATGGTGATAATGTGTGCTTTTGCGGTATTTTTTTTAGGTATGTTTATCTTGGCGCAGAATCTTTTAAAATGTATAGGCGTGTACACTACATCGTTATTTTTAATAATAGGCCAACGACATAAAATGCAAGGGTCACCACTGCTAGTCTCACGCAGGCGTGTAGTCGGCGGCCAGTTCAGTGACTTGAGGCTGAGGAGAGACTTGATGCACGCACTGCCTCGTCCTTACCGCCTCGTACTTCTAGGTCTCGAACACTCAGACGGCAATCGTTAGCAGATTGATTCTTGGGAATTTGAACATTGTTAAACTGCACTAGACTAGCCACTGTGCTTACCTGCACGAAGTCACGTGTGCCGACAGCAAAACTGGTAGTTGCAACTGCATTTTAAGGCCTCGCTCTTTAGTTTGGCAGTGGTTTTGAAAAAAAAAATATATATATTTTTAAACGCAAATTAATACATATATCAAAAATTCATTCTGGCAGTTTTAACACTTAAATATCATACTTTGTATCTGAATTTTTCTGTTGCAATACACCAACCGGTAATGTAAATTTTTGCCCCTGAATTATCACATATTTTGTCAAAATAAGTCAAAATGAAGCAAAATAATTTTCGCAAGCAATCGGTACATTATTAAATATATATATATATATATATATATATATATATATATATATATATATATATATATATATATATATATTCGAGTGAAAACCCGCCGACCAGAGGCAGCGTCCTGCACGATTCCCCCATGCGAAAGTCCGGGGACCGACCCCGCCGGGAATCGAACCCGGATCGCCTTGGTGGGAGGCGAATGCTCTAGCCACTGTCAACTGCGGCACAGTCCCTGGGTTGATCTGGATTGATAATACGGAGTGTACTCGGGAAAAAATGATAAACACAGGACTAGGGATAACATGCACAAAAATGGAGTATGTTTGTTCAATGAACAAATTGGCCAATATCCATAGGTAACCCGCTAATAGCGGGTTGTAATAGTGGCGTCCACTTATACATATTCACGTAATGAGCGCATCCCTCGTGTCGTGGAATTGTATAGGGCTGTTACAACACCTTGTAGAGTTGCATACCCTCTTTACACATAACCACTGCCATTGGCGGGTTGTGGACGTTAGACTCAATTAAATTTGCCCCATTCCTACTTAACTATCCCATTGTGGTGGGAACATTTGACCGAGTATACCCGGTGGGAGTTTTCGTGTACACCACTTGTTTGTGCAATATTTCTGCTGCGGTAGTTAAGTTTTTCGACCCATTACACCACGTCCATCTAGTTGCAATCGTACTGTCGGAAGGTCAGTTACGCAGGGTTTCAGACTTTTAAGAGTTGATAGACAGTCCTGAATTTATTATTATTATTTTTTGTGGTGTGTTTGTGTATGTCTGTAACTGAACATAATTTAAACACGACTTTTCTTCGAAGGATATTACAAATTACCTACATACATATGTAGGATATATATAATAAATAAATATATATATATAATCATATAAACACATACACACACTTAATATATTAAAAGTATTCCAAGAATGAGAAAATGAAAAATCACTGAATTTTTGAGCTTGCTTACACAGTACTTTTTGTAAAAGTGTAGGAAAAAAATAGTCATAAGTGCGTAGTTTAATTTAAGGGATTCTACTTTTCTACTTTAAGGGGGAGTGATAAACAATTTTATTGTATTTTCAACCTTTTTAACTATAACATTTATTCCAATTGTATTATCAAAATTTTCTCTTCAGCAAAGCATACAATACATTCTTGGTAAACTGCTTGACGTAAATAATTATGAAATGTTTAAATAATTTGTCATGCGGAATCATTACAAGATAATTCTTGAAAGTTAGCCTATTATTCATTTGCAGTGATTCTGCATTACAAATTAATAAAAGATTTCGTTATTATTTATGCCAATCAGTTTACCAGTGATATATCCTGTGCTTTGTCGAAGAGACAATTTTGGTAATAGAACTTGAATAAATGTTACGGCTTAAAAACAGAAAATACAGTTAAACTAACACTCCCCCTTAATGATACGCGTAGGAGCAGCGCAAGGACGGTATACTCTGTTTAGTTTAACTTCAGTAATATTTGGCGGCTAAATTTATGGGCAACAACTGTTAAAAATGTTGTAATATTTGTTGAAGTACAAGACAAAACGAACGCTAGAAATGGTGAAAATGGACATCTCATGTTCATTTTATAGTTGCAAGTGTCTTGCATTGTGACACTTATGACAGAATATTAATAATTGTTGTCCATAAGTAGCTGTGAAATTTTATAAGTCACACTGAGTATTTCAATGCAAGCCTTTGGAGTAGGATCGATGAGGTGCTATAGGTACGCTCGTGTCAGCCTTGCTTCACACACACCAGAAAACGCTTCCGTGATCATGTATACTTACGACAAGGCTTGTTTCCAACTTTCCTCGCCAAGCTTCGTCTTTATAGTATGTATTGATTTATTCCGCTAACGAAGTTTCATTTGAGGCATGTGCAACATTTACGTCTGGCAGTAGGGCTTAACGTCTCGTAGACATAGATGTCAGGGACGAAACCAACGACATCAGACAGGAAACAAGGAAGGAATCTGCCGTGGATGTTAAGTCAGTGATATAGGAAGACATCGACATAAATCTCAGAATGACCTACTTTTCGAATTTAAAACGAACATGTAAGCCCCTCTCTACCTAATTTAACAACTTAATAAAGCATCGACACACAACCCTCCCTCAAATCGTTCGCTCCAGTGTTAATTATACAGGATGATTACAAGAAACCCCGACAACGCTTAGTATGTTGTGCGGGACTACAAACTTATAATAATTGAAGAAGGAACCCATGTCCGGAAGCGCACAGTGTGGGTGCAGTAGAACGTCAATATTAGACAATTGGTGTCATTGGTTGCAACCCGTTTTGGTCTCCAAAACAGGTACGGAACCGTTTAGCTAGCAATGTGACCGTAATAACATTCCTGCGCATGCGCTACTCGATACATTTGACAGGTACGTTTAGTAGTCTTTCAGTGCAGTGCCGTACAGCAGTACACAACAGCGGCGGAAATGACCGACATGGTGCTCGCATACGACAAAACAGATTACAATGGTCGAGCTGCTGCACGACTGTATGCGGATCGTTTTCCAAACAGACATGCTCCAAATCATTCTTCGCTCGCGGCCATTGAGAGACGACTAAGAAAAACCGGAAAGTTTCATGTATGTACATAACAGTGTAACTTGTGCTTGTTGCTTACATGTACCGCAGTAATACTACTGTACAGCAGTAGCGTCGAATGTTTACAAAACGTGATGTGGGTCGACCACGTTCGACTCGAACACTTCAATTAGAGGAGGATGTGTTGAGACTGGTCGAAGAGAACCCATCCACCAGCACTCGGCAAGTGACACAGACGCTGCACACATCTCAAAATGCGGTGTGGCAAGTTGTTCACAACCAGCTGCTACATCCATACCATCTGCAGAAAGTCCACGCATTACTGGAGGATGACTCAATGCATAGGCTACTGCAGCCACAATTCCCGACTTTGGTGCTATTCACTGATGAATACTCCTTTTTAACTGCAACGGAATTGTAAACCTGCGTAAAATGCATGTTTGGGCGGACGAAAATCCGTGTGCGCAGGTGGTTAACGGTCACCAACACAGGTTCAGTATCAACGTATGGGCTGAAATAATTGCGGACCATATCATTGGTCCATATCTACTGCCATACAGATTAACAGGAGATATCTTGCCTATCTTATTGGATGAAGTGCCGCTGCAAATGCGACAGGTCATGTGGCTGCAACACGACGGAGCTCCAGCACACTTTGATAGAAATGTGAGGAATCACCTGAACGTTACATACCCAAATCGATGGATTGGTCGAAGAGGACCAGTTCCATGGCCAGCACGATCACCAGATCTCACACCACTCGGCTATTATCTGTGAGGTAGTATGAAAGCCATGGTGTATGCCACTCCTGTAATATCAGAGGAGGACCTCATAGGACGAGTGCATGGAGTGATTGAAATTCTTTCCAGACAACCGCACTTCTTGGATCATGTGCGTGCAGCTCAGCGCCGCCGCTGTAGACTCTGCATTGACGTCAAAGGTACACAGTTTGAACCGCGCTTGTAACCTGCTTTTTGCTGCATACTGTTTCTTCGTTTTCCTGACCACGTGTCGCACCGACACTTTTCTCGTCTCCTGCGCCACACCGTGCATTTCTAAACTTGGGTTCCTTCTTCAATTATGACTAGTTTGTCGTCCCGCACAACATACTAAGCGTTGTCGGTGTTTTTTTCCAATCATCCTGTATCTCAAAGAATAGTAGACAAACAATTGATCTTAATAACGCAAGATATAGACAGTCGTACAGACTGTGTATTTTAAGAATTCGTATAAATAAAGACATTAAATCAGACCAGATAACTGTATGCAAAGTTTCCTGTCAATTATTTTCATAGTAACTTAAAATTGTCTTCAACATACAGAGACTGTAGAAGGTGTCACATCTGGTAACTAACCTATCGCCAAATGTAGCCTACTTCAGATTGCATTTCGGCATTCGCTTGTCTTCGCAGAGAGCGAGAGAGGGCGATGGTACCTTAATTAGTGTTCTGAATTGTACTTGACTCCAGTGACGTGATTGGCAATTAGTGACACTTCCTCGAACACCTTCATTAGCATGCGAAACGAGCAGAGCTACAAAGATAATTGAGACTTGTTAGCTTGCAAGTTCGACCGAGAGTCTTCGCTGAGGAGTGCTTTAGACGTGAAATTCTAAAGTTTCGCAGATGACTGCGCGTCTTGCGTTTGTAAATACAGACGTCGCTGTTATGTCCCTACTGAGTTTACCTGCGCGCATCCTGTTATGTTTAAGGCACAGTGCGGTGTATCACTCCTTGATCATAAACAATAGTGTCTGCCCTTACGAGCCCTACTACCGTAGTAGGCTGTGATTTGACGCACATAAAAAAATAATTTTTGTATTTTTAAAAGAATGTCAAGATTTTAAAATTATTATAAAATTCAGCATTTTCTATTAAATACAAAAATGTTTTACTTTTTGTTTTTATATATGTCAAATAATAGGCTACAACATTGTTATACTCTGTGAATTTTTTCGGTTTGGTATGTCAGTTGGTTTTAGTGGCGTATGCAAACCAGTAAAGTGCAAATTTTGATCATTACGACTCATTACGTAAAAACTATGAGAGATACTTAAATTTCCTAAGATACAGATTTGATCACAATTTTTGTCTAAAATAAAAAGTATCTGGTACAAATATGAAAATGAAATAAGACGTAGAAAACTGAGGTGACAGCGCCCTTAACCGTTCATATTGATAGATATTCACTACCCGTCTTTTTTTTTCTTAGTAACCTTCCGGAGAAAAGTCTATTTTTTCTGTGGATGGTCCTAAATGTAGAATAAGCACTAGTAGTCAAGTAATACCAACTGTATACAATGTACAGAGCTATGTCATGTGCCTTGTCAAAGTGTAAAACAAAGTAGAAAATATACAGGCCTAATTAAACGCAAGGGTTTCAAAATTCCTAAATTGTTGGTGGGTGCTGATCACCCTTAAATAATAATGTAACTTAGTACAATTTCAATCTTTAGAAAAGTTAATTTTAGTGTTTATTCTGCTAGTTGCCAACTTATAGATTTGGTCGCAAGATCTTGAGATTTCTATAGAAGGTCTGGTGGCAGAACTTGTGTTGCTTTTCGTTTTTGCATATGTATACATATTGGCCGATATGGTGATTTTATGAAAAACTGATAAAAGTAACTTTCTGGCCCTAATTTCTCGTTTTTCTTTTAATTTTAGTTGATGTGTGTGCTAAATCTTCCGAAACATACATAATTAGTGATCAAATTTTTATATTTACGTCGCGTGCGGTTAATATTTGGGCTGACTGTTTCCCCCTCCCCCATTTTATCGCCGTTCTCAGCAATCTGGCATCGCCAATAGTCTATACGCTGCAAATGCACAACGATAGTTATATTTGAGTAAAAATAAGCATAATATACAACACGTATCATATTTAACAAATTTCCTGTAGCATACAAATAATTGCTTAGTTTTATAAACAGAAAGCTGGTGAATTTCTGGTGACTTAGAAAATACAATATATTAAAGATTTTCTTTGAGAAAAGTTGGAAACTTAAGTGCGGACATTAAATTGCCTTACAAGTACGGACTTAGGTAAATTCTACTACAGGATAGAAAGATCAATGTTAAAAGTTTGTCACAGGGAAAATTTCTGCCGCTTGAGCGTTGGTATCGGTACGGCCAATCATAGAGCTTTCCGGAATTTTAAGTTGCATGAAATGGATGATTTAAAGTCAAAATTGGTTTGTTTTTCAATTAAAAATTAAATAAAATGACTTCTCTCTTTACCACGCCTAGTTAAAATAAATTTTACTACGGTTTTGTATTTTGATAAGTCCGTTACCGATTGCATCGCGACTAGTGCAGAATTTTTCCGTATGACAAACTCTCCCGTACGGTTGGCAATGCTGTTCAGTCTGTGAGGTGTGGCTGTTGAACATCAGGCAGAACCGTTCACACATTCCTCGTGGATAATCAATTACTCTGCAGTCATGGGCACTAGGCATGCTTTTTTTTCTCTTCCCCCTTTCTTTGTAGGATTTATAGATTGTTGGCAACCATGCAGTTTTACGTTGCTTATCACTGATAGCCATGAACTTTTCGCGAAAATAATTTTGCCCCAGTTTGTTTCAGTGCTTTATGTGCACATGTGTAGTTCTGTTTCTAGTCAGTTATTGGATGTTTCAACTCTTACGTGTCTAGTAGCCTTACTGTGGTTGGCTCAGTAAAATGAGAGACGTCACTTCACACAGACACGCTGCCAATAACTTTGAAGCATAGTTGCAGATGTGCACGTAAGATACTAAAACAAACCGGGGCAAAATTATTTTCGCGAATTGTTCATTGCCCTACTTATCAGGGACAGGGTTGTCACTGAGTGAGTGTAAACCTGCTTGAATGGCTTAGGAAACTCAAGATAGATCAGATTCAAAATGGTTAGACTTACGATGAGTGACAGTTTGTATACAGACGACTCGTAGATATAGAGTTTCTGAGAAGTTTTTCGATGTTTGTATGAGTTAATTGTGATTGTAAGTTGGCAGTTACAAACAAACAAAGTGAGAGTTGATGCAGTATTGGATGATTTCGTCAGTTGTTACAAGGTAAATAACAGAACACAACAGTTATTTATAAGCCGTTCATAGTAATGAGCACTACTGAATGATGAGCACTTTTTAAGATCGCCTTGTCAAAAATAAAGTGCCTTATTTCAGATTACGTTGAAAACCAAACACCGTGATTATCACCTACAGTATGTTGATAGTAAAAGAGACGAACGGAAGTAACAACAGTCATAGCTTAGGACATTCCCAATTTACTGAGTGACTAACGTATATCGTACTGGTCGGTCTTTATTTTTAGCAACCTCTTATTACGTGAACATTTAGTGGCTTCTAGACAAAACCCACTAACAGTCTGTAGTTTACTTCTTGAATTTAAAAGTTTAGACAGTATGGAATGTTTAAAAATAACAGCTAAAATTTTGAAAGTCTGGGTGGCCCTGCGAGGATTACGTACAGAGCAAAGGTGTTGCCCTTTAGGCTTTTTTCCTGTCTTCTTGGGCAGCAGCACTGGCTGAATGTTTGGCAGGACGCCACCCTGGGCGATAGTCACACCAGACAGACGCTTGTTCAACTCGTCGTTATTACGGGTGGCAAGCTGCAGGTGACGTGGGATGATTCTCGTCTTCTTGTTGTCACGTGCGACATTCCCCGCCAGCTCGAGCACTTCTGCAGCTAGGTACTCCATGACTGCGGCCAGGTAGACTGCAGCTCCCGGTCCAACTCGCTCTGCATAGTTCCCCTTGCGCAGCAATCTGTGGATTCGCCCTACTGGGAACTGCAGAGATATAACTCGTTGCAATAAATAGACGTTAGGATTTTATTACGGTGCTTTTAGCGTTTGAGGAAATATCAATAACAAAATGAATCGTTCTACAAAATGCTCAACTCATTATTCCTTTTCTTGAAAATTTCGGAAGATTCACATTCGGGCAAACTTGCCACCTTGACAAAAGCGTCGTCAAATTTACCAACTGTAAAAAATGTTAATATTATAGGCCTACGTGTAAACTATTTCTAATATTTACTCAACCAGTCTGATCCTGCATCGACCTGAGGATGGCAGCTGCAAGATCTGCCGAAACGTTGTCCAAGAAGCAACACAAGACGCGGCTCAATCCCAAAAGCCAAGAAAATTTACTCAACCTGTTTCCCTTTTTTCTTTCTACACAGGTTTAATTAATCATTGTTATTGCTTTACGCGTCATATTCCAGAAGTGGCGCAGTGTTTCAGTGGCCTGACTGCTCGTCGGAGAATACGGGTTCTATATGCTGTAGGGTTGGTTCCAATTTCCGTATATGAGAAATCTGCCCGGATGCTGGGCAGACCTGGAGAGGACCCTTCCTCTGAGATAGGTCGATGAGTAGGCTGCAAAAGTGCCCGGTAGCAGACCTGGAAAGTCTGTTAGGGGTTAGATAGGCCCCGACTCAAACCAAGAGGAGGCTAAGCTGAGGATCTCAGTCGGGGGACAGAAAAGTGGGCGAGATCCTGGTATGGGTGGCCTTAGGCTCTCTCGCTAGCTACTGTTATCCTTCGGAAGGTGGATAGAGGCGCAGTTTAGCGTTCCGTCTAAGATTCGGCGGTTCCAACTGACTGTTAGCTAAAGTCCATTGCGTGGCAGAGCGTGATCTCTCTCCTCGCCCATGGGGGCCGGGCGCCGGAATGGCCTCGTGCTAAGAGGCATCGTTAACAAAGAAAGCCACGAGCAATCGTGAGTAAATTGGTATGTGATAAATGTGGAGGACGTTACTATTGGCTGGTGTTTTTGGGCAACTTACGTTTCCCTCCTCCACCTTGCATTGCGTCGTTGTTTCAAGCTGATCTCAAAGCTTGTGAGTGAGCGTCTGTAACCTTGTTGTTAAGGTCGTGATCTTTAATTTAATAAATGCTTGTCATTTAAATTTAAGTCACCAGGTAATATGTAAAAAAAAATTAGTCATTCGTGTAATGTTAAAGCTGTAACATAATGTTTTGTGATTACAGTGAAAATATTATGATTCGTGAACGGAAAATTCAGTTCGAGGCGTGAGACCATATTTTAAGGGCTCGCCAAAATCTTAACTCTGCTCCAGTTTTTCCAGGAAGGTTTAGTTTTGTTACTAAGTTTGTCCAACCGAGCGTAGTTTTGTCAGCGTCCATGTTTGTTTTAGTATAGTAATTACTTAATTGTTGTTCAGCTGTAGCGAGGTAGAGTATTTCACGTTCGCGATTTACGTTACACGCTGAAATATAATACTGAGTCCGGTCGCGTTACCCGTTAACATAAAATGGTGTGGCTATTAATTAAAAGCAGCCATAAAAAACGAAAGGCCTATGATTGACTCACTGTCATTTTATTGTTCACATACCGATTTTTTTCCCCCAAATATAAGCTTTGTATAATTTGTGTGTTGTACATGTTTAATGTAAATGTCGCTTAAGTTTTTAAATAATACTGAAATATTCATCCCACTTTTGTTAATTTAACGTTTGTCTTGCCTTGTGAGTGACATTACATAACTTAATTGAAGCAAATATGCTTCCTCAGAGTTGTTAAATTTTACAGCAGTTTTATATATATATATATATATATATATATATATATATATCTGGCTATACTTTTTTTTTGCATGCCCGTTCGAACACGGCGACAAGGAAGTTCAAACTGTAGCCTTCAATATATCGCTACAGTTTTGTTAAATGAATAAATTTTTTCATGATGGTTGAATTTGTGAATGGTTGCAATCCCCTACAATCATACTGTGGCTACGGTTATGCTAGGTAGTTTTCGTACAGTAGTGCAAAAAAACTGGAAACTTTTTCAACGATATGCTTTGATAACATTCAAGACTACGAGCAATCATACGATGCACAATTCTGTGTGAGCCGTTTGAAAAATAATGCAGCTTTTATTATTTTGCTTGAATTTGGTTTATTTTCGTAAAAAAAATTGAGGATACTTTGCCTTCAAAAATCTGAAACTATGATGTTTATTACTACCAGAAAATTAGGTACAAATGAAAATATTTGTAGGGCTAGGGATATTTCGCGAGTTAAACTACCAACATGCTAGAATACATTATCCTGTGTATACCGAAGCCCTACTATTTGTCCATTACCTACTCATTCAGACAGCAGATAATGAACGAATAGACGGGGCTTGAGTATGTATAGGACATTGGATTCTAGCATGCGTAGAGCCCACGATTTTTGGTGAAAAGAATTCTGCAACAATTTGTTTCAATGCCTTATGTGCACATATGCATCTTTGCTTCATGGTCATTGATTGGCTGTATTAAATTCTCAGCGTCTCGGGGTTTTACCCGCAAATCACAGACGTGTGGTGTCGCAGTAACCTTGTTCCTGTTGGCACAAGTCAAATGAGCCACGCCTGTGCAATTATTAGAGATGATGGTATATCGCGAAAATGTTTTGTGCCAACATAGCCTTGGAAACACTGACACAACGTAGCTGTCTACAGACCAATAACATGCATCAAAGATTAAAATAGCGATATTCTTATTGGTTTAGTCAAGTAGGGCAGTAGCTCCACGTACAAGGAAGAGCCAGTAATCTTTTGATAAGCTGAACGCACGTTGAAGTCTAGCCAATAGTCAAGTTTTCCCCGCGATAAACCATCATCTCTAGCAATTATACATTCAGCCAATAATCATGTAGCAGACCTGCAGATGTGCACGTAAGGCATTGAAACAAACTGTTGCAGAATTCTTTTCACCAAAAATCGTGGGCTTTAAGCATGCGGATCATTCTCGCGAATTTTTCCTAGCCCTATATATTTGTGATAAAACAATGTAGGGGTTCTTCGATATGTAAAAGTTGTTTAAAAAAATATGTTCCTCAAATCAGTGCCAATGTGCCGGGTGTGACCTGAAAGTAGTGTCGAAGTGTAATAAAAGTGTTGGTGCAGACAGTATTGTTATGTGGATGAGACTGTATCTGTTGTTGGTGTTGCAGGGGCCCGTTCAGTGTGGTGCGACGCTGCATCCACCGCCAGAGCAACCACCAGTTCGCCGTCAAGATCGTCGACGTTGCCAAGTTTACCTCCAGCCCCGGCCTCAGCACTGCAGGTACGCCTATCTCACGTAGCGCATGTGGCCATAACGCTGCTCGCGCCCAGTAAAAAAAACATTCTATATTTTCACCAAGTAGGCTACTACTCGTGTTGTACGATTTGGCTATCTCTTACTTTTTACCTCGTTTAAAAACTTGAATGTTACAACTTTCATACAACGATTAGCCGTTTTTTGTGTATGCGTTGTCTATTGATATTCTTAGTTTTCACGGGGGAAAACTGTCTAAAAGGTGAATGTTTTCGCACTAAAAAAAAGTGAAAACAAGGAAAATTTGGCATTTTTTACACAATTTATTACATGAAAAATTGTTTCCACAAGTGTGTTACCAAGCACGTCATATAATTTTTTTTTTCATGTGAATCATCTTGTCAGTATGAGAGATTTAAGGGCGCTGTTCACCTCCGTTTTCAACGTATTTATTAATTTTTATACTTGTACCTGATATTTTTTCCTTATTTTATACATAAATTGTGATTAAATCTTCCTCGTAGGAAACTTTTGTATCGCTCATAATGTTTGCGTAATGAGTCATAAACTTCAAAATGTGGACTTTACGGTTTTAAAGTACGCCACTAAAACCAACTGACATACCAAACCGAAAAAATTCACAGTGTATAACAATGTTGTAGGCTATGATATGACATATATAGAAACAAAAATAAAACACTTTTGTATTTAATAAAAAAAAACGCAGAATTTTGAACTAAAATTAAAAATGTTTCAAAATTTTTTAAGAAATACAAAAAAAAACATTTTTTTGTTTTTATATATGTTAAAGCATAGCCTATAACGTTGTTATATAGTGTGAAATTTTTTAATTCGGTATGTCCGTTGGTTTTAGTGGCGTACTTAAAACCGTGAAGTCCGAATTTTGACATTTACGACTAATTACGCAAAAAACTATGAGAGATACAAAAGTTTCCTAAGAAGAAGATTTAATCACAATTTATGTATAAAATAAGAAAAAAACTGGTACAAATATAAAAATAAATAAAAAAAAAAGACGTTGAAAACTGAGGTGATTCGCACCCTTAATATATGGAACTTTGGTCTTGATCCTTATCGCTTTGGCTTCATCCCATTTTTTTTTCTCGATTGAATTTTTTCCGAGTGAATATGGAAACTTTGTTTCACGACAGGCCATTGACAAAAGCTTAAACGATTTTCTGAATTTTCTTGGCTTATGGGTGTGAGCCGCGTCTGGAGATTGTCTTGCAAGACAAACTCCAGCCGCGGCTCACTCCCACAAGCCAAGAAAATGCGGACAACGGCCGCGAAAGCCTGCGATCGATTTTCTGAAATTGTTGCAACCTCAGTTTCTTCACGATTTTGTAACGGGAAACAGTCTGACAAGAAAAATTGCCACAAAGTAACAAAAACCACCCCGAATAGATTACAAAAAGCGTGTGTAACTATAAACTATGTTCTGTAAACGTGGAAATGTCTCTATTCTATGATTTATAAGAAAAGCCAGTAATCTTTGCTGGAAATGATCCGTCCCCCCGTAGGACTCCAAAAAGTAATAATAATATTTTTCGCATTCTACTGTGCGACATTTATTGGGCTTAATTTTTTTTTTGCAGAAAAATAATCAAAAGAAATTTCCATAATTTTGAATAAAATTTTTTTTTGCATAAAGATTTTTAAAAATTAATACGTATTTAATGTTTTTTTAGACAGTTACTATGGAAAACTTATTAAATAGCAATCCTAGAAAACATATTTTGCCAATATTGTAAATAAATATCTGGCCAGAGTAACTTTATTTCGTTGGCATTCTCGCGCCAGAATTTAAATTCTTTGTCTATTGAGTCACTAGAAACACTTTTTCTGTTCCAAAACGTATTGCACATAAAGTTGCAAAAAAAATTAATTTTAGTTTCCCCCTTATATTTACTTCCTGTAATTGTTTTTGTCTTCGTTCGAATAACAGTTTAGAATTTTTATGTGCGAGATTGGTAGGTACCATCTTTTAACTGTGGTTTTAAAATTCGTGATAATGGAAACTGGCAAAGCAAGTATTTTCATAGTTATTTTTAAGGCCGTAATCATATATTTCTACGGCTTTCATAATAATTTTTTTTTCTAAACGGGAGCAGATGTCGACAAACTGTTACACAGTTTTGTTAAATATTGCTTTTCGTATATAGTCTTAATTTTTTATAGGCACAAATATTGATTTGGCAAAATAGTTAGTTATAGTTTCCTTAATTGCGTAATTAGCTGAAACCATTATGAATTTTTACTTAAAAATTAGTTAACATAGTATGCCCAATTTTTAACAAAACTGTGCAAAAGTTTTTCGATATCTTTTCTCGTTCAGGATTTACAAAATGACTATCGTAAAACCAGTAGTAATGATGGATCATGCCTTTGAGTTGTAAAAATTCGTCGCAGGTAATTAAAAGCACCATACAGATACTCAGCATTCCTTTATCTTTAGTACCTCATAAAGCGATACGGTCGCCGCAGAAAGTCGCGAGAGACTATCGGGCGGATGACGACTGCAAGTACGTCAAGCCAGTTCATTGACTCGCGAGAGCTTATTAGTAGTAACTCAACATTACAAACGACGAGAACAATATTTTCGCCTAAGATTTCCGAAGTTGGGAATAGCGCTCTACAGTCTCGCCGTCGTAACAGGCAATTGATAGAGCCCGGTAATTTTCGCGAAAAGAATTTTGCAGCATTTTGTTTCAGTTCCTTACGTGCGCACCTGCATCTCTGCTATGTGGTCAGTGATTGGATGCCGTAACACCCAGCGTGTGGAGGGTAAACCCGCAAATCACAGACGTGATGTGCGACAGTTATCCGTGTACTGATTGGCACAGTCAAATGAATAACGACTCTGTACAAAAACACTCTGTCAATAGCCATGAAGTTGAACTGCAGGTGTGCACGTAAGACACTGAAACAAAGTGGGGCAAAAATCTTTTCGCGAAAACTACCGGGCCCTAGCAATTGAGCACAATTCTAATTTTTGCACATTGGTAGATTGGTAGCTTAGCTGTACATATTTTTCATTTGAAAGTTTTTTTTTGTGGTTCGTTTTTGTTCGCGAATTGCGAGTTTACATAGAAAAAACAAACTTTAACGCTAACATTGGTATCGTTTCACTGTACGTTTTTTAGGAATAAATTCTCTTGCGTTATTTTCAAGTCCGAGAGAAAAACAAAAACATTTTAACCTATACAGTTGTAATGCGAAACTGCATTAACTGTATTTTTTCCTAAAAATTGGAATGCTTGTACCTACATTAATGTAAATTAGTCAGTATATAAATTATATAATATGAGTATAGCCATAATCTGGCGTAGTATCAAGAAACCACACTTCCAATTTTTGTTTTAAAAATAAGTTTTTTCCCTCTACTTTCTTCGCTTGTATAAGGACAAAATCCTTAATGTCGTCTCACAGTAACCTAAACAACCGAGGGGGGGGGGGTATTTGTACGAAACCGCATCAGTGTTTAACCACACAATTATCCCCCTTAATTGTAGTTCTAAATCGTTTTGGGACGTTTTACAAAACTAGTAACGCAAACCATTGGGTAGGCCTATAGCGTATAACGAGCAGAAGTAATCTGTCTTGGACGAATACATAAATCTCACAGATATGATACCGTATTTTTTGTCAAAAAAACGGGACATTTTTAATAATGCCGTGTACGTATTCAAATATCGGCGACTACTTTCGCAGGCTATTCATACCCAAGGCTTTAAAACATGGCGTAGTAATGAAGAGATCTACTACATATAGTAGCATATTTGCGAAATACTGTGCTTTAAAATAAAACAATTCACCAATAAACTATGTGCACGACCTAATTAATGAGACCGAGTGAAGTGGCGCAACGGTAACATGTTGGACTCGCATTCGGTAGGACCCGGGTTCGATCCCCAGCTCCGGCCATCCTATTACAGTTTTCCATTGTTTGCTGAAATCGCTCCAGGCCATGGCCGACTCCTCTCTCAGATCCTGTCATTGTACCAAGCTGTGTGTCGCTCGCCGTCTCTAATGACCTCGTTGTTAACGAGACTTAAAACCCGCCTACCTTACCTACTTAGTAAGTAATAAATACATTAGTACAAACAGCGGGCGTGAATGTGCAGTGATGGTGACATACTTGCCGCTGCTGTTATTTTTATTTGAAAATGACTGTACGTAGAGAAACATTGCAGCTTTTAGGAGTACTGTTTACCCTGCTATACCATGTTAAGTAAAAAAAAATGTGTGTGTGTGTATTTAGGTATAAATCGTATAACAAGCATACCGCTGCATTATACCATATACCCAAGAAAACCGTTTTCTTTTCGACAATTTTGTCTTTGAGGATATTTACCTTGTTGTAAAGAAACCTTGCTATACAGCTAAGAATAATTTGTGGAATACTTAAGTTTGTTACATTTTTCTATAAAAATTAATTTTTAATAATATTGCAGTTTATTTGTAGCAAATTTTTAAAATAAAATTTGTGTTGAAAATACCATAACTAACTTCATCATAAATATTTATATTAAACGGTCTCAACAGTAACACGAAGTCTATTACCATTGCTGTAACGTTTAAACAACAGTTTTCTTTGCTGCAGCAGTTTTCTGTTGCAAAGTATGTGTTTTTAGAATATTGCAGACGAGCGTTTGCTTGTGCAAGAACAACTTTTTTCTCCAGCAAGCGATCTGTTCTGACATCGCCGACCTCGTCCATTACGATCTTCACAATATATTTTTAATTATTTACTACATGTAGCTTTTAAACGTATGCGTAATTTCAGTGCGTAATTATCTCATTGTAATATTCAGTTTTCGTTGCATTAAGTTGTAAATAGCCAAGGCCTGGACTTCAGGTATCGTTGGTAAACATTCGTATTTCCTATCCTAGTTACAAAGTATGCCGCTTGGATATGCCATGGAGATCTTGCAGGAATATCTGTAAGACAGCCTGGAAACGTTGATTAGGTAGTCCTACATTCTAGGGATATTCCAGGGAGATAGTAAGATGCCATAGAACATCCCTGAGGACCAGACCTGAGTAATCCCTTGGATGTCCTTGTGCTGTGTGGGTAGTGAAGCAGCCGGACGGTGCACTGATATTTTTTTGGGAAGTCTTCCCTGAACGTTATTTAATAGTAACTATAAAGTAATGTAGTAGTGACAGCAAAATATTTTTGTGATGACTACAAAATAACTTTCGCAGGTTGAGTACCCCACAGAATATGTTGTAGTTGCCGTAAAATATTTTTACTTAACCTGCTTTTACTGACTGACTTCGTGGATCGCTTCAGGAATGTAGATTATAGTTTGTCAGTTTCAGTGATTGCTAGGACATTCTATCGCCGTGCCTCACGCTGTTAATTGCCACATTGGTCCTTGGAGAAATGTTGCTGTAATTTATGGCTTGACGGTTATCTTAAAAGCCTTGTTCGTGTTCCTCAAGGACACTCGATAGTACAGTGAACTGTGTGTAGGTGTCGGCAGCATTGTGAGAAGTAATGGAGTAGTTTTTCTTTCATTCTGTTTGTATATTTTCACTGCTTCTTAACATAAACATAACTTTATAAGTAATAAACATTTAGCTGTGCTAAAAAATTAATGACTTGAGGCGAATATAAAAAAAAATACTTTTTTTACTGCACTGGCTTCAAAAGTCCTCAATTTAACTTGAATTGCCGACAAGGTTCTTTGCGGTTCATTGAATGAAAGAGGTTTTAACCCCATATGTACCCATCGCATTGTCAAGATTTTCGAAAGGTAATTATTGGTAGGTATCTTCTGTTTGTAGATCCCTACAAAGACTTTATAATTCGTTTTGCCTTATTACGTAGCATACATTTCAAATGATTCGTGTCGCGCGTGTAAAAATACATGCCACAAAAAGTAGGAACAGTGGTTGTAACATCAATAAATGCTATTTCACACAAATAGTCAGACATCGGAAATCTTTGGAAATTTCCTTACGTACAGTACCGCGTATTTTACATTATTTTCTTCGTAAAGCTTACGTAAAATATTTGTATTATTTTTTAATTTGTGTAAACAGATAATAAAAAAATCTTAAAATGCTACATACACGTTTGAATATTGAAAACTTTTGTTATTATAAATATGAAATTATTGCAATGCCATCAAAACTATTTCCAATTTCTTTGTTACATGTATCGATAGTATAATACGTTGAACAGCGAGTGTCGTCTCCCAACGGACCAATCCGTGATGGTTTTGCAGGGCGAACAAGTGCTACGCTGTCAGCAATCCACAAAATGAGCTCTCAAGATAAGATTTTTTACGCGCTGTGTTAACTAGGTTCCTGCTTCCCTGTGCTATAAATACCGCAGACGACCTGATTGCAGTCAGTCCCGTGTTGGATGCAAACATTTCATCATGAATTTTTAACTGTGCGTACCTGTAGTCCATCTCGTGTAACAAGTCCACTTTTTGACAGTTGTGTTAGCATTCCTTTTCACTGTTGTTACGTGAAAAAGTAGTGTTTTTCTTCTGCGCTGAAAAGAGTATAGTTATAGGAACCAAACTTTTGTTAAAATAGGGACAACAAAACTGTTTGGTTGTCAGTACTACTCTGGACAGTTCCTTCAACAATCTGTTTTGTAGAAATTACCATCGGGTTTGTAAAAGCAACACAACTCTTTGTTTCTTCTACAAAACAGGTTGTTGAAGGAACTGTCCAGAGTAGTATCGACAGCCTAACTATTTTGTTGTCCCTATTTTAACAGAAGTATGGCACCTGCAACTATACTCTTTTTTTCAGTATTCCGCAAGTGTTTTTTTTGCACAACCACACACTACTGGCTCTCAAACTGTGAAGTTTTAAAAAATTAAAAGGATTTTATTGAAATTCGAACACATGATAATCTCCTAGAACTGTTAGAAAATTGAAATCTTACTTGAGACAAACTATATCTACGCTTGAGATGTGCTGTAGAGAGTTTCAATACGTAATTTTTTTGACGAAATTGTCTCAAAGCCGATAATTAGGGCTATGAACGTTTAGCGAAAAGAATTTTGCCTCAGTTTGTTTCAGCGCATTCCGTGCACATCTGCAGTTCTGCTTCAAGGTTATAGGTAGTGGGTCACATTCGACTGAGCCAACCACACAAATGTTACTGCATGAGCACACGTCTATGATTTGCAGGTAGAACCTCAAGACACGTTATTACATCCAATCACTGACTATGGAACAGAACTGCAGATGTAAACGTAAGGCACTGAAACTAACTGGGGCAAAGTTCTTTTCGCGAAAAGTTCATGGGCCTACTGATAATTATTTGAAAGAATAACATGTTCTACGATGCGGTATAGTACATAGATAATCATTGAATGAAGCTGTAGGGCGTGAGCACGCGGCCATGTCTGGTGATGGATCGCAGTAGTTGGACGGTGTATTCTGGAGCCCAAGGAGGCCCGGCCATTGTGGATGCCTCCTTGGGGAGCGGTTTACGACCGCCTGTAAATAATCTCGTTACCCGCGCGCTGCCCTCGCGCAGTCCTCGGGGAAGGCGGGCGATTGGGTCGGCCTAAACCCACTCCCCCCCCCCCCACTCCCGGCGCCCGCGTCTATTAGGGGACGCCGACACGTGCCGCGACCAGCGACGCCAGATGCTGCGAGGCGTCTCGTGAGTTCACGTCGCGTCGTGGGGAGACGTGACACGCGTCAAACATACTGTAGTTTCTGCCGCTTGAGCGCTTGTGTCGGGTAAGACGTGTGAACTGACCAATCATACATAATTTATGGGCCCTCCCTAGATGGGCTGCTTTTGTGTGTGTGAGACAGGAGCAGTAAGAATAAAGAATATAAAACTTTTTTGGACATACGCTATTGCCGTTTTGCAGAAACACCCACATAAAACAAAAAATAAAGTAAGAAAAGCCAGTAAGCTGTAGTCAACAGACATAAAACATATAGATATTTCCTGAAAGTAATTTAGTCACATCCCAGAAGACGACACAAGGACAAGAACGTATACAAACACAAAATTAATTCCTAAGTGTAATGTAATCGAATGGAGGTAAAAAAAAAAAAAAAAATAAGAGACCAACAAAAATGGGGTGTGCGAAAAAGGCACCAAATGGATGAACGACGAAAACGACATGTCTTATTGTGGTACATACGATGCAGTTTTTGTGTGTGTGTTTGTGTGAAGATCAAAATCGACGTAGCTGACCTGCGCATGTAATGCAGTTTACTATTCTGTATCGTTTTGTTTATGACCTGTATGGATTACAGTACATAGCATGTTTCTATATTTGTGTCTTAGAATTCGAGTGGTAATTATGGAGTTAGCAACAATGTAAATAAGAGAGCCAATGATTTTTGGCGAAAAGAATTTTGCAACCATTTGTTTCAATGCCTTATATGCACACCTGCAGATCTGCTTCGAAGTCAGTGATTGGCTGTGTTTTTAATTCTCAGCGTCTCGGTGTTCTACCCGCCAATCACAGACGTGTTTTGTCGCAGTAACCTTGTCCCGATAGGCACAGTCAAATGAGCCACGCTTCTGCACTAATGTATTCTGCCAATAACCACGAACCAGAGTTGCAGGTGTGCACGTAATGCATTGAAACAAATTGTTGCAAAATTCTTTTCACCAAAATCACTGGCTCTAGATTGGTACCGCACCAGAAGAGCGGTCAATATCGCCCTTGGTGTTGTGCCTCACCCACACAATCACACGGTCAGTAGGCGAGCACGGTATTCGTTATGGAGAACTTTAGTTAGAGCAGTGAAAACGAAACTTGTCTCATTAGGCGCACACACGCAGCGATGCGCGAGGTTCCTGTGTCGTCTGCATGGCGACGGCGTCGCTGGCGTCAGCTCTGCGGCTTGACGCGCGGCGTCCGGTGTCGAGAGCCGCCACATGACGCCTGCCCGTCGTCATTCCTTCAGCGAGCTTGCCCGTCGTCCTGTCAAGCTGCTCGTTCCATCTTCCTTCCTCCCGTAATGGAACGGAGCTAAGCAGAATGGAACTAACTTATCACAAAAGGCGCATATACGCACTCAAAAAAGCCATGCTACATTTATATTTTCAGCCAATTCGTATCTTTCCGCTCATAACGGCTAAAGGATTGTAATATTTCCACCTAACCTAAGCTCAGCTTAGGAAGATATTGTTTACCATTATTTTATTAAATCTATGAGCCCTGAAATGGTATATTAAGTAAAATTTAGAGGTAAAAAAGAAGCAAATTTATTTAAAGAAAATATTTAGGGCTCGAAAACAATAGGATTATCAATAAGATTTTGTCAATATTGGGTTTCTTTTCATTGTAGAAACAAAGACATTCTGTGACGCTGCAATATTGAGGCTATAACTTAGTAATGTAAAAGGAAAATTGAACAGATTAATGTACCATTGTTTAAGACTCTTACTAGACCATTGCATATTTCAGAAGAATGAAAATTGTGTGTCATACTGTGACTAAAAAAAATTATTTCTCTGTCAATAATTATCAGAGTGACACTGAGTTCCGTGAGTTTGGAGTGCTGTTTTCCATTCTTTAGTTATTTAGTTTTTGAATTACCATGTTCCTGCAGTTTATTGTAGCAATTATGCATAACACTTAGGATTTGCCGGTGACATCTTAATCTAGGGTTCTTCATTGGCTGTTTGGCACTACTCCAAGAAAATCCAAAAGTTAATCAGTTCTCTGCCAGAACTGCAGAAAAATAATGAACTTGAAATATTACTTATCGGCCGAAAAGGGCTGGGACAGCTTACCAGTCGATATCTGCGATGTTAAGACAGTATTTCTAACTCTCCTGAGCTCGAAATTTGGAAATAATTAGTACCAGGGGAAACGTGGTACTACCACGTCGCCAAACTCTTCATCTTGGTACTCGGCCAAAGTTACACCAGACTAAGACAAGCCTGACAAAAGCTTCTGGGTAGACAGTACGAAATGGCATGAATTCCTCTTCTATTATTCTGATCTGGAAAACTCCACTACTTTCAAAACAGAAATATTAAGGGCGCGGTATGCCGCCATTTTCATAATCATTTGATTTTTTATTTGTACCAGATATTTTTTTCTTGCTTTAGACACAAAATGTGATTAAATTTGGCTCTTATGAAATTTTTTTATCTTTTATAGTTTTCGCGTAATGGCTTGTTAAAGTCATATTTTGCATGTTTCCGTTTTAACGACTACACGTGTAGTACTAAAACCAACTGATATACTAAACTAAAAAAAAAAAAAAATCACAGTAGATAAAGACATTGCAGGCTACAATGACATGCTCATAAAATTAAAGAATAAAAATTATTTGAATTAAAAAAAAATGCTGAAAATCAAAACAAAATTTAAAAAATTCAATATTTTTTTATAACATACAAATAATTTTTATTCTTTAATTCTATGAGCATGTCATTGTAGCGTGCAATGTCTTTATCTACTGTGATTTTTTTTTAGTTTGGTATATCAGTTGGTTTTAGTGTAGTCGTTAAAACGGAAACATGTAAAATATGACTTTAACAAGCTATTACGCGAAAACTATGAGAGAGAAAAAAATATCATAAGAGCCAAATTGTGTCACATTTTGTGTCTAAAATAAGAAAAAAAAATCTGGTACGAATAAAAAATAAATAAATGGTGATAAAAATAGTGGTAGTCCGCGCCCTTTACGCCAGGTTGTGTGAAGTTCTTCCCCAGGAATTCCTCGAAGAAAGCAAACTGAGGCATTTCTTTCCTCAAAAATCTTCTCATCCGGACCTCTACCATAAAACATTTTATTCCATTTTTTTCCCTAAAACCTTCTATTCTTATTTCTTGTTGATTCCACAGTGAAAAGGTTTTGTTTCGATACGTAGTAAAACATAACTTAAATTCTTCCTACGAGCAAATTGATCACTATTTTGGTCTGAAAATGATTCGTTTTAAATAAAATTATGCCACCTAGTAAGAGCCTTTAAATAAACTATTAAGATTAACAAAATAATTTCCTGCAATATTCTAGACAATAAAACATACATAAATATCTACACTAAAACAGTCATCACAGAGAATGTATACCATAGAACAATAATAATTACAATGTTTACATCGCATGAATTTCAAAGATAATAAAAATATTCTTAGCAATATCTGTAAATAAACGTATGTGTATGTTACAGGATGGAACTGAATATTCCCTCTGGACACGTCATTTGATGTTTGCGCGTGTAAGATAAATTGTGCAGTCGGTAGGTACCTTTATAATTTAACAAAGAAACCTTTATAATTTAATAAAGAAACCTTTATAATTTAATAAAGAAACCTTTATAATTTAATAAAGAAGCCTTTATAATTTAATAAAGAAACCTTTATAATTTAATAAAGAAACCTTTATAATTTAATAAAGAAGCCTTTATAATTTAATAAAGAAACCTTTATAATTTAATAAAGAAACCTTTATAATTTAATAAAGAAACCTTTATAATTTAATAAAGAAGCCTTTATAATTTAATAAAGAAACCTTTATAATTTAATAAAGAAGCCTTTATAATTTAATAAAGAAACCTTTATAATTTAATAAAGAAACCTTTATAATTTAATAAAGAAACCTTTATAATTTAATAAAGAAGCCTTTATAATTTAATAAAGAAACCTTTATAATTTAATAAAGAAACCTTTATAATTTAATAAAGAAGCCTTTATAATTTAATAAAGAAGCCTTTATAATTTAATAAAGAAACCTTTATAATTTAATAAAGAAACCTTTATAATTTAATAAAGAAACCTTTATAATTTAATAAAGAAGCCTTTATAATTTAATAAAAAAACCTTTATAATTTAATAAAGAAGCCTTTATAATTTAATAAAGAAACCTTTATAATTTAATAAAGAAACCTTTATAATTTAATTAAGAAGCCTTTATAATTTAATAAAGAAACCTTTATAATTTAATAAAGAAACCTTTATAATTTAATAAAGAAACCTTTATAATTTAATAAAGAAGCCTTTATAATTTAATAAAGAAGCCTTTATAATTTAATAAAGAAGCCTTTATAATTTAATAAAGAAACCTTTATAATTTAATAAAGAAGCCTTTATAATTTAATAAAGAAACCTTTATAATTTAATAAAGAAACCATTATAATTTAATAAAGAAACCTTTATAATTTAATAAAGAAACCTTTATAATTTAATAAAGAAACCATTATAATTTAATAAAGAAACCTTTATAATTTAATAAAGAAACCTTTATAATTTAATAAAGAAGCCTTTATAATTTAATAAAGAAACCTTTATAATTTAATAAAGAAGCCTTTATAATTTAATAAAGAAACCTTTATAATTTAATAAAGAAACCTTTATAATTTAATAAAGAAACCTTTATAATTTAATAAAGAAACCTTTATAATTTAATAAAGAAACCATTATAATTTAATAAAGAAACCTTTATAATTTAATAAAGAAGCCTTTATAATTTAATAAAGAAGCCTTTATTAATTGTATAGAATACAGGTATGTGGATTTCATTTTATTTTATTTCAGTATTACTGTTAATTAAGTAGGGAAATACACGGAACTATATTCAGCAAATCGCTGCCAACTATGCAACCAGTAAGGCAACTGTTGTAATTATATGCAGTGACGGCTAGTGATATTTTTCAAAAGTTACATTTTCAATGCTCACTTTACTCCGAATGACTAGAGATGATGGTTTATCGCGGGAAAACTTGACAGTTTGCTTGGTTTCAAAGCACGTTCAGCTTACCTGAAAATTATTGGCTTTTGCATGTACGTGGAGCTGTTGCCCTATTTGACTGAGCCAATAAGAATCCCGCTATTGTAATATTTGATGCGTGTTATTGGTATGCAGACAGCTACGTTGCGTCAGACTACATCACCCAATCATATGTGTTGCAATTAAGTAGGCCTACAGCGTTTTTAAGAGTACGTTGGCACAAAACATTTTCGCGATATACCATCATCTGTACGAATGACCTATGTGCACGTAGTAGATCAAATACGTTATATAAGAACTATACGGTTACGCTGCTCTATTGTTACATGGTGAAGTTGAACGCTGACATGTTGCAGGTGAAGATAGAGAATTGTGTACTTTACATGGGTGGGGGTAACTATTTGTTTTTCAACAAAAAAACTTTGGTACAGGGCATAGCATGTTACGGGCTGCAATATGGCGCCGTTTAATTTGGTCACACACAGAGATAGACCGTCAGCATTGGTCTTGCGTCCCTTGCAGTAAATAACTATCTGCCCAATAGGAGGACTCAGCGCCCGCGTGTTGACCGTGTGTATGTGTGGGTGAGGCACGGCGCCAAGGGCGACGTTGACCGGCTCATCAGTCATCTGCCGCGGTATCGCTAGAGCCTGGTAGTTTTCGCGAAGAGATTTATACCCCACTTGTGCGTGTACACCTGCAGCTCAACTTCATGATTATTGGCAGTGTTTTTTTGTGCAGAGTCGTTATTCATTTGACTGTGCCAATCAGTACACGGATAACCGTGACACATCACGTCAATTATTTGCTGGTTTAACCTCCAGACGTTGTATGTAACGGCATCGAACCACTGACCACATAGCAGAGATGCAGGTGCGCACGTAAGACACTTAAAGTGAGGCAAAATTCTTTTTGCGAAAATTACCGGGCCGTAGGTATCGCCTGTACCGCACGACACTGAAATGGCGTGCAGTGGTATCGTTTATCACTCGCCCGACTCTTTCAGTTGTGACCCACCATTTTACTGGTGAAAAGTTTTAAGTTTAGCCCATTGCATGTTTCTAGAGTAGTTTCACACGAATCCCGTGATAAGTTTTTCAATAACAGGCCGTGAAAGCTGTTTTTAACCATTTTGAGATGCTCCGAAGTGATTTTTCTAATTGACTTAATGTTTTGAAGCTACCTTTCCGTAATCGTTTGAAGTGTTTTTCTTTTCGTACATTGACACAGTGGACATATTAGGAATAGTTGCTTGAACTTGTTTACGAACACGCTGCAACACTTTTTAAGGAGTGATAGGCAGCAGCCTTAATATTTGTAGTTTTAATGCATGCACGTTCATGTAACTTTAAAATGTGCCTACGCAGCATTATTGTTCTTGCATAGACGATATTTCATTGTCAGTGAGTTGTATAACATACTGATGAAGTGTGTGTATATATAAAGAATATTCATAAACTACAGTTACAGACGCAGTGAGGTAATTCCTTATGAAAAATAAAGTAGAAAATATACAGGTTACTTAGTACCTATAGGTTTAACATTTAGGGAGTAATGAGCCTTTGAATATCGAGTTTTGAAACTGTATGTTATTAAAATATCGGTAACCGAATTATGTAAGACGACGATACTCTAATCATTGAATTCGGCCTTATTATCAGTGGCGGCTCGAGAGTTGTTGTCAGGAAGGGCACAAGTTGTCGAGAACTGTACACTACTGTGCACGCGTCGCTGTATTCAAATGACCATGAAATATCTACTGCGGGTACTTATGATGTTGAGACTAGTCAGTAATAAGCGGCACCTACATACCAACGTGTCAGTGGCTGTAGCGTCAACTAGTGCACAATACTATACAGTTCTCTGCAACTTGTGCCCTCCCTGGCAACAACCTACGAGCCACCACTGGTTGTTAGGGTCTTCAAAACCCACATCAAGTGCTGGTTAATATCTTCAACTGTTACTAAAATAACAGGGGTGGCCACCCTCTAATTGGATTCAACTTTTGTACCGTCGGGGTATTGGAACATTTGAAGATGTTTTATTGAGTAATGTGAGCTTGGTAACGAAAATGGCCCCCTTATTGCAAAAAAATAAATGTTGTTAAATAGACACGTGAAGCTTCGTCTGCAGCGATAGAGTGCCAGGAGAGCATAGACAATACTGCGTACATGTGTATTGATGTACTCAGTTCACCGGTTATGTTGGACAATCACTGTAAACAACATTTATCCACACTTCTATAAGTAAGACCCGGTAGTTTTCGCGAAAATATTTTTGCAGCACTTTGTTTCAGTGCCTTACGTGCACACCTGCATATCTGCTTTGAGGTCAGTGATTGGATGCCGTAACATACAACGTCTGGAGGTTAAACCAACAAATAACAGGCATGATGTGTGGCAGTTTTCCATGTTATGATTGGAATGACTGCACAAAAACTCTCTGCCAATAATAATGAAGTTGAGCTGCAGGAGTACACGTAAGACACTAAAACAAAGTGGGGCAAAAATCTTTTCGCGAAAACTACAGGGCCCTATCTATAAGTTAATGATACCGTCTCAACAAGTACAAAAGCCGTGTGGTGGTTCTCTATCCAAAATGGTATAGAAGACATTATATACGAACAGTGTCGTACAGTTACTCTTAAGGTAGATATCAATCCTTAAAAATCGACGTTTTAAAATGTTTTTACTGAAATTAATACAACCTACTGGCTGTTAATTGAAAGATTCTGTGAGCGACGTTACTTTACGTTGATATTAAGCTGTTGCGTAACTTGAGGAGTATAAACATTCCCTTACAAAAAGTGTTGTGTTCCTACCAATGTGTTTGGGCATTTTTATTGTTTTTTTCAAAGATGCAATACCCATGCATGTACCTGTAGTTACGGAACATTCTGTATACGCGCACCCATACACCCACTCCTACGTCGAAGTAATATGGTCGTAACTATAAAAAATATAAAATTCAGTTACGGTTGTTATTGGAAAAAATACTTCATACTGTCGTAACTAAGGGTAATGATATTTCAATGTAACGGACTGCAAAAGTTCGAAACTTACCGATTTTGCAGTAAGGTTAATTCGATAGTGACCTTTATAAGCTTCAAGCATTGTAGTGATACGACGTTATTACGTTTGTAATTAGAGTATTGCACTGATACTACGTTTGACTTGTGGCCGTATTACAGTACGAAACCACGTGAAATGCCTTACGTATTGATCTTTTGGGACTGTCGGTATATTTTTTTTCTTAGTTTTCAGTTAAAACTTTTTTTGTCTCCTTTTGTTGAACGAGGCAGAAATGTTCATAGCCTCAGGCGGTATAAACTTGAGAACCTGGCTTCATACTGTTACTTTGTACACTGTATAAAATGATAATAGGGAGGTGAGGCGGGGAAGTATTTTGAAACCAGGCTGTGTATTGCGCGTTGTATCGCCTCGAGACACGTGACTGACGGTTGGTGTTTTGTGTCTGTCATCGTATAGATGAGAGTATCCCCGGCTTGGACTGTGCCAAATTGCCTTCCTCACGCGTCAAATAAGCTCGCTTGTCATGTTGTCATATCCTGTACGAAAATAAGCGCTTCTTCACTCCCGTGTTTTCGCATTGGCACCAGTCTGAGATCCCTAATTTTTTATAATATATTTCAGGTCCTTGTTTGCTTCCCTGTAGGTTTTCATTCTGGATTCCAGATTTCAGTGTTCCAGATTTCAGTGTTGACAATTTTTGTTAAGGGTGTTCAGGTGGGGAAGAATCGTAATTACATATTTGTGCGATATACTGCTAAGTTTTTAGACGTTACTTGAGAGTAGGTTTATTTTCCTTTTACAAAAATACCCATAGTGGCATTCCAAAGTCGTCATTGGTATGGTTTCACTTCATACACCCTCCGAAAACCAGTGAACATAATTAAATTACATAATTTACATTAAATCTTTATGCCACGAACTACAGCTTGATGTATATAAAAACACCTTTTTCTGAAATTTGGAAATTGTTACGTTTAGGAACATCTTTAATAAATACAAAACTATTTTGTAGTGTGTTTTTATGTAAACTCAAGCCGTAGCCATTACACGTAGTTTCACTGGGAATTATTTAGTTTTTATAAATTTACATTGGTTTTCTGGGGGAGGGGGGTGTATAAAGTAAAAACATTCAAATTTTGACTTTAAAATGTCAGGGACAGCTGGCTGAGCTAACTTTTTATGAAGAAAATGTACTACAAAGTTACGTCTAAAAACTAACACATTTCTTACAATTATAAAATTACTTTTTTTTTTTCACATCTTAAACGCCTAAAAGGGCGCTGCTTTCTTTACAAATGTGACGTCAGCAAGGATATATATATATATATATATAAATTAAAGCTGACTGACATAGGCTATCAAACTGCAGCCCAAACCACTGGACCTAGATTCGTGAAATTTTTTGTGGGGGTTCCCCTCAGCTCGTAGGCGAGCACTAAGAAGGGATTTTTCGAAATTCGACCTCTAAGGAGGTGAAAAGGGGTGAAATGTGTTTCCGAAGAAACGTCGATAGAGCTCGAACCCAACGGCCTATCATCGTGATTTTTACTTTAATAGAACACTCTTAAAAATGCATATTAGCCAATTGAAGGATTTATCGAAATTCATCATTTAAGGGGGTGAAAAGACCTTAAATGTGTTTCAAATCAACTATCGATATCTATCGAACCCTTGGGGATAAAGAGTTGATATTCACTTCAAAATATTGAATACGTAAATACCCAAAAAGTAGTTTTTGGTTTTTTTTTTTAAATACGACCCCCAGGCAGTAAAAAAAGGGCTAAATGTGTTTTTTATGAATCGTCTATATCTATGAAACACAATTGGCTATCGTCATGATGTTTACTTTAATTGGTTATGTAGGGCCTATACAAATGTCTATGATAGGACTTCAAGACGTTTCTAAATTCTATAGTTAAAGGGGGTGAAAATACGTGAAATGTGTTTTCGATTATCCCTCAATATCTATAGAACCAATCGAGATATCGAAGTGCTCTTTGCTTAAATTGATGCTTTTGTAAGTATCCCAAGTAACATTAAAATATATTTTCCGAATTCGGCCCTAAACCGGTTAAAAAAGGGGTAAAGTGTGTTTTCGATTCTCTATCGATATATATCGATCCCAATGATTTTTGTATAGCGACGTCATTTTTGTTTAAGATTGATACTTACTCAAATACCTGAAAATTATTTCACGAATTTTCGAAATTCCCCACATAAGGAGGTGAAAAGTGATGAAAAGTGTTTACAATTAATCGTCGATATATTTTGAACCCAGCGGGCTAATGTTGTGTTTTTCACGTCCGCGAGACATCAATAAAGTATTCTAAAACGTGATTACAGGGTTTTTCGAAATTTACTCTCTTAGGTGGTGAAAAGACCATGAATATGTTTTAGATAAATCCTCGATATCTATCGAACTCGTCGAGATATACAATTAATTTTTGCTTCAGGATGATGATTACAGAAATGATCGCAAACGGTTTTAAGATTTTTCGAAATCCGATTTCTCAGTACTGTGTAGGGGTGATAGTGTATTTTTTTTAGTGAATGATCGATTTTGATTCTATTGAACGGCCTAACGATGTGATTTACACTTCAATTGGATACTTATATACAAATGTCTAAGATGTGAATCTAAAATATTTCGAAATTCGTCACCCAAAAGGGTGAAAAAAAAAAATATTTTCCATCAACTCACGATATCTATCTAACCAGTAGCGATATTGAAGTGTTGTTCCCGTTAGAGTGATGCTTACGTAAGTATTAAAAAATATATACATATTTACGTTTTTTTTTACTTTATAAGATAACGTGATTATTAAGAATAAAACTAAGTTGGTCAACATAAGGCAGACGATCAGAAAAGCCGAAACTAGCAGCGTGAAATAACCCTTACAGGAGCTTCACTCTACAGTATCGATATGTAGTGTTGTACAACATCTATGATCCCGGGACCTTTTTAATTTAAATTTTTATTTTCATGAATTATTTAGACGTTACGTGACGCAGTTGTTTGTTACTTAGGTCTAAATTACGGGAGATCCTGGGCTCGAATTTCATTAAAAGCTGCGTGCGAATGTTCAATTCTAACGCACAAAAACTACAAGGGAGAACGAATTAGTGCAATTTACATGTAGTCGTTTGGAAGGGGTGAAATTGCAATTCGCTTTCCACTTAGGTTCCTCTGCATCAGCTGACATATCGTCGGTGTACTGCCAAAAGTGATTAAGTCATGCATGTTATTTTGTTTAAAATCACTATTGAATTGTATATATTAACAAAAATGTGGTAAGTTACTATACTGTGACACAACAGTACGAAACGACGAATAGACTTTAAACTTGGGCAATTGTTCGTGAACAACATATACATATTCCTAGCATTTTTATCATTTTATCTGATTTTGACTTGGTCACTTTTGGCAGTAAACCGACGGTATATCATCTCACTAATCTCAGGTTTGGGGCACCAAATACGTTTCCGCGAAACCTTTACCCACTGAAATGTAGTGGCATTTAAGTTCAAGTAAATATTTTGAAAATATATAATTGAGGGCACCATCACCAATGGTTGTGAACAGGGTAAATCAGACGTTTTTCATTCGATTAACCTCTTACTTTAGGTGTCTGTAATCACCCCACAACGTCAAATTGGCAGGGCTTTAAATTAGGCCCAGGCAAATTTGCTGTTAGTGGCAGGGACAATCTTAAGACTGCTTTTCGCGTGGACAGCTATAGCTACTTATCCTGCTGCAGAATTAGTTCAACATTCTAACACTTGATGACTGAAGTACCAATCTGGTATACAAAGAGGTTTTTATTAAAGTAAACATTGCCAGTTACGAATAATACTCGCGAACAAAGCCGCTGGGGACTGCTAGTATATATATATATATATATATATATATATATATATATATATATATATATATATATATATATATATATATATATATATACACATACATACATACACACACACACACACACTTTTAACTGTGATATTTCAAACATGCAGTAGAATTAACCTAGGCGAGAGTTGAACCACATCCAATCACTGACCAAGAAATTGATCTGCTGATGTGCACACGAGGCATGAAAACCAAATGGCGCAGAAATATGTTCTCCGTTAAGGGTGTTCATGTGGCAAAAATGCATAATTTTATATGTGTATGTCATAGTATTCGTCTTATATATTTTACTTTTGTCTACATATTCCACTTAGCAGACGTAGGTTTTCCACAGCAGCACGCTAAAGTCAGAATTAAAGAAAAAAAAACAGTCCTTTTGTATTTTTTAAAATATTGCCATAAATGAATTAAATTGCCATCATTTTCTGAATATTATTTTAAAATTACATAATTATCTTATTGCGTGTTTTGAAATATTTTAGCGTATTTCCCATAATATAGAATTTTAGTGTAAATTATTTCATTCGAGTAAGACACTTGTTTTTTTGTTATTACTATGTACCCGTAACTTGCAAATTTTGACTCCGTCATGTCACCATGGGAAAACTATGAGAGTTAAAAAAATGTTTACTAGTGGAAAATGTAGTCACAAGTAACCTGTTTAAAGCGATCACTACCCCGTGCAAGTATAAATGTATACATTCTCGCCACGTGAACGAAACAGGCTGTTTACGTTAAACTGAGCACTTCAATATATTGTCTTTAAAAAAAAGTGTTACTGTGGCTTCACGTGGTAACTTTAATGCAGGTTGATATCTTATATGCTGTTTGTACTGCAGGTGGTTCTTGATTATGTGAGCATTTCTGAGGGCCAGGTGCCTTTTTTATATTTTCAGTCCGGATGCGTCTTTCAGCTTGTTGTAAAACATTGCCACGTGCTGATTTTATTTAACTATACCTAAACAATGTTTGCACATTCCACTGCCCGTGAGGCGATTCTCTTTAACATTTTCTCATTAAGATATACCAGCGATAACAGCTAACAAAAATAAATGAAGTTTCTATGAACATATGTGAGCTAACTATAGCTATTAACTACCGCATTTCATAAGAAAAAATACTGGGGAACAAAAAATCTAAATATACAGTGAGCAGTAAAACATCCCTCCATTTAAAATGAAAAAGAAATAATCATTATTAATTATTAGCTGCGAGAACCGATCGTATCTCTGGAAACAAAAACTTATTGGTCACCACAAAATATTTTGTCGTTATGAACGTTAAGAATTTTTTTTGTGGTGGCTGCAAAAAATTTTTTGCTACCCCCAGTAAAGTTTTGCAGGGACTGTAAAAAAATGTAACTTCTACAACAAATTTTTGGTGAGGTCCATATTGACAAAACATTTTATAGCTATAGGGGGACAACAGTCAAAGCGATGTGCGCAGAACCCAATGTCAGACGACCGTCCCTTGGGCGGAGCTTGTGAAAGAGGAGGGGGTCAGTTGAGCTGTCAGGCTCTTTGTCCTTGCCTCAAAAAGAAAGGAAAAGGAGGGGATGGAATGTGGGGTTGGGAACCTGGGCGAAGGTCGTACCGAGGGGAGGGGGAAGG
>PNEQ01101041.1:0-24596 GCA_003012365.1 Medauroidea extradentata | reverse complement strand
TCATAAATAATCCGTTATTATTTATGCAAAGAAAATTCCGCCAGTTAAATGGCCCTCATGTTACGTAACAATCTTTGATGCCCAGGTAGTGACCAGTACATTCAATTAATATTTTTTAAATATTGTAGATATACTGACTAGTTAAATGTATTTTTTAGTAATGGGAATCGCAAAGCAACATCGAAAAAATTAGAATACGTGTTTTATAGCCATACTCTTCCACAAGATACATCGGAAAAAATTACTAACAGCTTAAAGCCAACATTTTCCAGTGGAAGTGTTCGATTCAGCTTGAAAGTAATAATGATGTACAATCTGTGCCCTATGCACACGCGCCTCATCTATTCGCGTATCTATGCTGTTCTAGTAAGTAGAAGCTTATGTTAAAATGATCGGGGCTGAAATTTACACATGGCAGTGGATTCTAATATGTAGGTAATTCAACTCTTTAAATAGACATTTCCCTATTAAAGAGCGAGAAAACTCAAGACTGCGACTAACATACCCGTGTATGTGCAACATTTAGTGATGTAAGAGATATAGCCTACAACTATTGGCCAGAGTTAAAAGGTTTTACAATTTTCTATAAAAAAAAGTGTTTTTGGGGAAAATAATTATGCGTCAAATGAGCAAAACCACATTTATCTTTGAGCAACAAATGAGTAGAGCCACGATTTTATGGTGAAAAGATTTTTGCAACATTTGGTTTCATGTACACGTCTTCAGGTCTGCTACATCGCCCGTAATTGGATAATTTTACTCTCACTTGCCTTGGCAAATTACAGACGTAAGGATTCACAATAATCTTATTCTGATTGGTGCAGTCAAATGAGAAACGTGTCTGAACATAGACACGCTGCCAATAACCTTGAAACAGAACTGCCGATGTGCACGTGAGTCACTGAAACAAAGTGAGGCAAAAATCTTTTCGCGACAAAATCGTGGCCCTACAAATGAGACACAAGTGTAAGATGATGTAATAGTAACACGCTGAGACTATAGCTTCTAGTGGGCCATCCAGATTTCCCGTCTTTGGTGGATTTAAATTACTTCTTATTGTCGAATGCTGGGATGGGTACCAATTGGAGGGCGTTATGCGTCAACGAACTTTATGAAAATCGCTTGTTACGTATTAAATATTTTTCAGCTTCGTAACAGTCTTGCAAAAAGAGTTTCATTCCTATAGCCTGTTACGAATACTGACTTATAGAACTAAAATAATTTTTTGTAACAATGTTTTGAATATAAGTTTGTTTTATTTATAACTAACAATTGGCGCATAGTCGGTTAATGCATCGCCCAATTAAAGGCAATGATCAATTCCTAACCGGTCTCCTGTCAGAGTTAGTGGTTCCTAGTGCCGTCTTTAATAACCACCACTGTCGAAGGGACGTTCGGACTTACCTGCATTAATGATGGGTCGAAGGTATGAAAAATAATTCAAACGTTCATGTCAAAAACTAAAAAATCGTAATTTTCGGGCTAAAACCGTACAGTAGAAGCACACGCTGAACGGCAGCGGCGTGAATGAATCTCTCGCGGCTGTAAGCCACTCTCCATTGCTAATGCGCCGCACGTAGGGGCGACGTGACTTCTGGCTCACGCAGGAATTACGCCCTCCTCGCTCCCTCGCTCTTGGCGCAACGCAGGGAAAAAAAAAGGCAGCCCGAAGCAGACGTGTTTCATCGTCCCTCTCCCCTTTTGCTATAATTTCCGGCCACCATGGTACCGAGCCAGCCAGTTTCAATTTCCTCCACCCACCGCGCTGCTCGCCACACGACTTGCAACACCGCTCAAGGACTTGGGGCTGTTGAGGGAGGGGTTGGAGTTTACACCCGCCGACAACCTACGGGGGCAAACAACGTGCTTCGCATTCGAACAGACGCGGCACACCCCTAGATCACCCAAGGGCTGGCTTTAACTCGCAAGTTTCACCGAACATACTGTTCCAGTGACATTACTATTGTATACTTACTGTATCTCAGCGAACGGTCAAAAATGGCACAAATGTTAAATTGGTATCTTCGATCGTTACATCCATCACAAAATACGCACTTATTTCGTTCTGAGTTCAGTTTCAAAATTACAGGATATGATTAAATGACGTGTTTCAGTACTGTTGAAGAACTCCATTCTGTTCACGATATCATTCAGCTAATTTCCGCAAATTCGTTTTATGTTGTATGTTCCAGAACTCCGTACAGAAACTCCATGTTTTTTTTTGTTAGATGCATACGAGCATAATCACACAAATAACGTGATTCCGGGAGTCTTTAAAATATAAATCAAGCTACGAGGTGTGTTTCAAAAGTAAGTTTCGCTTTTTTACGCGTGGAAAATTTACTGCCGAGCCAAATTCACCATGGTACAATGATGCCTACCTAGAGTCGTACCAAAGTGGTTTCTTCAATTAGGTTTATTGGTTTGTTGACATTCGCCATTGCTCATGTTTTGTTGACTGAACTTGTATTGAAAGACAAAGTAACAGAATACAAAAAACACACATAAAAGCACAGAAATCGTAAGAAAAACAATCCCAGAGGAATTCCGTCAGTTTGTATATATATATAATTTGTCAGCAAGAATTCTAAAGATAGAGTTCAGTCAAGAATTTGACGACACCCAAACACAAAAGACAGACACAAAAGAAAACCAGATTCCCAATATGAGAAATGATGGAAATATACCAGTTTTTTTCAAACTGGCTGCACGCTATAACAAATGTCTGAATGTCGATGGCGACTAGGGTTCTAAAATTTCCGGAAAAATTGGTGAAAGGGAAAAAACCAGGAAGAAACAGTTTTTTTTTTTTAATTTTCTGGAAAACTTTCTTTAAAATCATTGTGAAATTATACTGAACCTGTGGTGGCTAAATAATATGTAGTAACTTATATAAGATCAATAAAATAAAGAGAAAAGCGGAGAATTGGCTTGTTTGATTCATTCTGAACGTTTACTTACTAGCAAGGTGTAGGAATGTGGAAATGTATCACAGAACTGGAAGTTTCACAAGAAGAAAATGGCAAATCATAAAGTTGATAAATGTAGAACAACAGCAAAGTTCACCATTTAGCCAGTTCATGTAAGCAGCAAAATAATTAATAATTATCTTAGTGTGTTACTTGTGAATTTCAACTACAAAGGTTTTTTTTTGTAGTAATCAAAAGTGTTTTCCTGACAGAGATTGTAAGTTGGGTATGAATGAGTATGATAAATATTTCTGGTTAGTTTATGTGAATATTGTGTATTTTTCTGTATCACGTGTTATGTTACATTTACTGGGTATTTGATTTTCGTAGTAGGGTACTATGTGTATTGGCAGATAGTAATTTTTCACCTTTTTCAAAATTTTCCTATTTTCACGTCAAAGGAAATAACCAATTTTCCCCTGTTTTCCCCAATTTTTCCGGTTTTTTTTTTTTTTCGAAGCTTCAAAACCCTAGTGGCGACTACGTCGAAAAATAATGCAAGGCTTATAATTTGAAAGCCACTGTGCATATTGTTTGGCAATAATGTTTCCATGTGAAAAAAATAAAACAGACCATACTTACTTTCGGAATACCCTTCGTGTAAACACCTGCATTGGCTATATAATGTTAAACATGTGAATCGTTGTAGTTAAATATTTTAAGGTATAACTGAATATATTAAAAGTAAGGTCAACGTAATTCAAATCTACCATACTGGATTCACATTTAGTGAAAAACAGTCCAATGATACTGAAGACGTCGCAAACACGTTCTAGTATAAATCTTGCAAACTGCCTTAATAATCAAACTGCGCATATTACTAAATAAATAGTTCTTATTTCATCCATCTCTTCAATGTTCGGACAAAAGAAATTATTCGTTAGTGATTTTAAAGCTTTAACCGTTTACTCCTTCATTCCAAGATTGGTTTCAGTGTCTGTCAGTAAAATGTGCATAGTTGCCAAATGTGGTGTAAAGTATTTTAACATTTAAGTGTATAATTGTATGTCGTCAACTTTGCAGACAGCTTCGTCCCCTAAATTTGTTGTAGTTTTATTATGCAAAGTTAGTATTCTAATTATAAACTGTAAGATTAACAAACGATTTACATAGATCTTATGTTTATCACTGAATAAAAATTTAAAAGCTTACATTTTCAATTAATAACAATGAACTACAGCACTACCCATTTGCCATATCAGGTAAAAATTACTGTAATAAATCCGTAGACAGATTTTTTTTTTTCGATGAAGTATTTATGTATATCTGGACTAAATGTTCACGTTTGGTACTGCATGGAAATTAAATTTGGTTGAAATCGCAATTCAGGTTCCTATGAAAGTACTGCCCCAGGTAAGACGTTAAATGCTAGGATTACTGTTACTAGTTTAGCAAAACTTTTACAAGTGGGCAATTCTTGGGCTCTTTGGGATAGAGGTCTTATAATTAGAAATAAAAAAAATTGAATTAAGTTGTTGATTTACTAGCTCACAAAGCTTACAAAAAATCACAAAACAGCAATCAACTGTAACTTTCACAACACCCTTAATTATGCGCACAATTACTAATGTGTAACAGAAATGTTAATTAACTAGAACAAATAAAGAACAACAATGTGTACCATTAATTAATTGAAGACTACAACAAATCACAATAAAAGTTCAGTCATATATTCAATTAACTGTCTCGTAAATAGTGACAATGTACAACCTTATCAGTCCGAAGTGGTGATGGCTCACCGTGTGCTGCGCAGCACTGTCTTCACTAGGTATTCGGTTCGACTACGGCCGCACACCTCCTTTCTGTCCGCTGACCCGTTGCAGCAGTCCTCTTGTTTCGCCCAATACTGCTCCGAAGGTATGTGCTTCAGCCTCCAGTAGACTTTGACGTCACCAAGTTGTCTTCACCAATCTCTCTCCACAAGCGTGGCACCTTCTTCTAGCACGGCCAGTAGCGAACTCTCAGCAAAGCTGTCGATTCGGGGTTTATATACTCGGTTAAACAGTCGGGGAATCACCGCATTACAGGTGTCTAAAAATAGACATTACATCTTGCTTTGGACGTGACCTGAGCCTCGTAGGCCGGTCCCATAGGGTCAACGTGCAGTTGAAACCGCTCTCTGTGACATATTTCGTCGGGATTCCCACCATGAGTCCGCCTGGCTCGTGAGTCATGGGCTAGCTCCTAAGGCGTTTCGACACAGCTTCCAGCCACCCAGCCCGCAGAAACACAGGATGCAACATTACGAAAATGAGCATTCGATGCTACTTAAAACTAGGTAAGGTAAGTAAGCTTTACATCTCGTTGACAGCGAGGTCATTATAGACGACACACTAACAAGGATAGGAACTGGGAGAGAAATTGACCATGGCTTTTGTTGAGGAATCATTCAGTTATTCACCTGGAGTGATTTCGGGAAGTAATGTGATATCGCAATCAGGATGGTTGGAGTCGATAAGAGAACTCGAGTCATTCCCAATGAGAGTGCAACTAGTTAAGGTTTCTCCACTCCTCTCGTCGTATGAAAACAACATAAGACGGGTGGCTATAATTTGATTGAAATGGGTAACACCTACGGAATTATTACGATTAAAATATTAACTATTTAGAAAGTGGTAAGCAGTTTACCCGCGTAGTAAGAGTACGGGTTCATATTACAGCTGTTCTTTCGATTGTTTTTAAATCTAGAAGGGGACGTACTTCGCAAAACAGTCACAGAAATATATTGAAAATTAATTTCACTACATAGGCTAATTTTACCAAAGCTATTATTTTTTTGTTAGGAATTGATTAAAAAATCTTTTTTGAGGTTGACAATTGATAAAATCTTATACTTTTTTGTTTTGAAAAAATTAGGCAATGTAGTAAATCCAATTTTCAACACACCAGTAAGACTGTTTTACGACATGTGCTTCTTTTTAGTATTTTAAATCAATATTCTGGTAAAGGGGGGGATGTAAATGGCTACCCATGTCCTTGCTGGGGCGGTCTCCATAATTTTATATTCATCATCCGCAACAATTTCAATAGGTTTAAACTTAATAATTTACGTGAGAAGACGTCATAATTACCAGCTACTCAACCTTTACCTTATTGTTTAATTAGCACTGCGTTTGTTAATTTGCGACCGGTAACCGTCGGGACCAGATACGAAATTTTTTTTGTCGGGTACTAAACACAGTCCCAGCGATAATAGTCGTACAGTGTAATTTTGAATGGTTTGCGCAGCTATGAACTATGCTTTTCCAGTGACCATACCACCGCAAAACGTATGTAGTAATGCATGACTTGTTTAAAATGATAGTAGTCCAAGATGTCGGGTATTATATGTCCTTGCAAGAATATCTCGCCTACAGTGGCGCAAGAAACCAGGAGAACTACACTCTTAGAAAAAAATTTCCGTGAAATTACGGAAAAGTACTGGCAAAAAATTATCCAGAAATCTTTGTAAAGTGACGGACACTCAGTTTTTCTTGAATACGGAACCCTCCGTGAAATAACGGACAATCCGTTTTTCGCAAAAAATTTTAATTTCTGTAACCTACTAGCAATCAGTTTTATAGAAATACTACATTTTCTTATTAGCTATGTGTAATCGAGATTCTGACGCACTGTTTAGTAAACTGAAAAATGTTTCGAAGTTACTGGGATTCGAACCCACAACCTTATAATTACCAGGCGGAAACTCTAACCATTAAACCACAGTAACAATTTATGAATAAATGAGTTCCATGCAGTGGTAAGATATCAACTTTATAAGAGACAACTTTTGTATTTGTCATCCAGGATTCATAGCGATTATTAATACCACTTTTTTTTTAAGAAACACAGTAAAATGCGCTTTAAAGTTGTAGAAACATATTTTCATGAATTTATGGAAAGTTTCGGTCAAACATCCGTAAACTGGCAATACGGACAAATTTCCGTAAACAAAATATTACGGAAGCCACTTCAATAAATTTACACTACTTTTCTGTAAATATTTCCGTCAATGTACGGAAATTTTTAACAGTGTACTGTCTCCTCCATAAACATCAGCTTTATTGCTTTCAACTGCAGGCGCACGTCCACTGGAAGACTTTTGAGGCATCCACAACCTTTAAATATCACCACAGTGGTGCACTGCCAAATGCCACACGCCCAAAGAAAGAAAGAAAGAATGTAACGGTTACACAGATGACGGTGTTTGTTAGTATTACTCAAGCAGGAATGAGTTTTCGAGGGGAACGTCGGCGCTAAATCAAACAAGAGAACTACTTTACTAGCGTATACTGACCTCCACTGCTTCAGCTAAATATAACACAGTTCTAAAGGTGAAGGGGGTAGGGGAAAGCTCTATTTCAACGGCACGCTGAGATCAGCCAATACAAAAGGAGCTACAATAGCCTCGACGTAGGAAACGTCTAAGTTGCATGCCCGAGGTTTGCAGACTCCGCACCAGTAAGGGCGATCAAGTCAAGAACACTGAATATTGAATTACACCTAACTAAGGTTAATTCTACTACAGGTTAGAAAGGATATGTGTTTGCTTATGGGAGAATTTGACACAGGGCAAATTTCTGCCGCTAGTTTCGCTGCTATCCTTACGGGTCTAAAAAAATACGAGACCGCAGTAAAATTAAATTTAACTAGACTTGGCAATGAGAGAAGTTATTTAACTATTTTTAAAGTGAAAATAACCAATTTCGCGTTTTAAGTTATCAGTTTTATGGAACTCTAAATTCAGGAATGTTCTGTGATTAGCCAGTCTGTACCCATTACCGATACCAGTGCTCAAGCGGTAAACATTTTCCCTGTGATAAACTTTTAACATTCATCTTTTTAACGTGTAGTAGGGTTAACCTTAGCTTAACTCTAAGAATAAAATATATTAACTGGCAAGCAGACTTTTCTTTCTTGGCTCGTCTTTCTGGAACTTGCAGCATTGACCCTAACGTTTTCTGGAGTCTAGACGAAGTCCGGTGCCGCCACGGTGTAGAGGTCATATCACTCGTCTCCCATCACGTCTTTCCATGCTCGATTCCCGGCGGGGTCTTTCCTGACTTTCGCATGCGGAAAACGTAGTTTTTTTTTTTTTTCGGGAAACCCCTCTCCCTCCCGGTATTATCATTCGTCGCTGTTCCATTTAAGGCCTTCTTTCATGCACCCCTCTGGGAAAGTCTGCCTCTCAAGAAGTGATGTCCTGGTCTCTGGTTCACACCCGGTATTTATTTACGTCTACAAGTAGAACAGTATTGGGTGGAAAAATACGTATTTCATAACTAATTTTCTTATACCGTTTAATCAGATACACGTCGCACACCATGTATTGTGTTTCGTATTCGTTTGATTTGTTCAAGTCGAGAGTGGAGTTCTCACCAAAATGTGTATATTGTTATTGGCCGTTCACGATAAAGTGAGCACTGCATAACGTTTTCTTTCAGCCATTCTGTAGCCATCTTTACTATTTTTAATATGAAAACTACCATGTAACTAATTACCAATGTAAACGATCCAACTCTCTCATTGTCCAAATAAAACATATCTTAATTAATTGCATGTTCTGCTGAGTGCTCAGTTTATTGTGAACAGCCTGTATTCCGTGCTTTACGTAGGCTTGTAGCAACAAATTGCTCAAAGACTTCTGTAGGCTATACACACAGTCGATGACGGTATAGTTTGACCCATAGAGAAAGTATGCACAGAAACGTGGGTCCGCAAACACATGCCCAACATTTCCTTGATTGTTAAAGACATACCGTTGCTTGAAATTTGTGAAGTGCCTTCCAGAATGCGCATACATTCGTATGCTGCCACAATTTTCTCAGTGATAACCTTGTAATATGTAAATAACATAAGAATTCATTCACAGTATATTCACGGCAAAGTGAACATTTCAAAATCCAATAATTTCAACACCATTAATTTAAAAAGAAATGAGAACTGGAAATAACTTCTTCACCCATATCAACTACAATTTTTACTAGAAATAAAGAAACTAATGTTTGTCTTAAATCCCACGCAGTACATCTGTGATTTTTTACGAAGTTCAATTTCAAAAAATTGACAGCGAAAAAAGATTTTTTTTACTAGCATAAAAACGCTTTTATGCTATATGTGAATTGTTGCATACGATCCTTAATGCAAATATGCTACCGTGCTGCCACTATACTCCAAGCTACTTTGTTACTACTAAGTAATACCATCTTGGTTTTCTATATAATTTCAAATCCCTAGCGAATATTTCCCGTAAATTACATCTTGGACACACAGTTTAGTCTGTACAATGGCGCTCTTTGTCGTACGTTTACTCAGGATACGACCTGGTTGTAAACGCCCTCGCCAGCACGTTCAGCGCCGTGCTGTCAATCTACGCGTATGTTTGTTTACGTGCCTATCCACGCAAGCCGTCACGACACACGGAGACATCGCTGACGTAAGCACGTGAGCGAAGACATGCCTCTTGTCACCCTAGTCCCTACGTGCTCTGCGTCTTGACGACTGGTACAGTCTGTTGACGTGCAAAGTTTCTAGCTTCTGACAGACACGGCCTTACAAGTTCAGGTCTGGAAACTGCTATAAAATATTTACCCTCTTACGACTATTTTAGTTCCTTTATTATCCGTAAAATGAATGAAAACTTGTGGCGCCACTAGCACTCTCGTGCTAGTAATTATTTTTCAAACATTAAATGTGTTTTTAAGTTCAAATATTAGCAAGTTATTTACTTCAGTTGAACCAGAATAGTTTTAAACACATGAGTTTTGATTAAAATAACGAACTTCTCTTTACAACAGCACCACTGCGTAGCGGCGCAGCAGTTTCGTTCTGTCTTAATTAAAGAGGGTCAAACATAAATAATTGAATAGTAGGAGAGTCCAGGCCTGTACTTCTAATACCGTGCTGACAGATGTATTGGCGGTCCTGTCAGTGTTGCCAAAACAATATAGTTGTGGTACCACGCGTTATTACTTCCACACCATATTGACGAAAATTCTATTGAATTAATATCCGACAAAACATAACAATTTTAACGTGATGTGCACTATGTCTTTGTACTCCATGTGGCAACGATGTTACCTGTATATCCAGGTGGCTATAATTTGATTTAAATGGGTGACACCTACGGAATTATTACGGTTAAAATATTAACTATTTAGAAAGTGGTAAGCAATTTACCCGCATAGTAAGAGTACGGATTCCTATTACGGCTGTTCTTGTGATTGTTTTTAAATCCAGAAGGAGACGTACATCGCAAAACAGTCACAGAACTGTATTGAAAATTAATTCTACTACGTAGCCTTATTTTCCCAAAGCTATTAATTTTTTTTGCTAGGTATTGATAAAAAAATCTTTCTTGAGGTCGACAATTAGTAAAATCGTATAATTTTTTGTTTTGAAAAAATTAGGCAGTATAGTAAATACAATTTTCAACACACCAGTAAGACGGTTTTACGACATGTGCTTTCTTGTAGTTTTTAAAATCAATATTCGTTGGAAGAGGGGGGGGGGGGAAGGAATAATGTAAATGGCTACCCATTTCCTTGCGGGGGCGGTCTTCGTAATTTTCTATTAATCATCCGCAACAATTTCAATAAGTTTAAACTTGGGGCCCGAAAACCATGTTTCTAATAAACGTGCTCAACTTAAAAAAAAAAAAAAAAAAAAAAAAACACAGAAGCATAGTTTCAAGTGCGAGTACTTTTCGTAGATAAACATAATATAAATAAGTCAAGCGGTTTCGCGTAAAAAAGTATACACGTGACACGCTCTAACTCCGCCTACGCTCCAGTCTAGGGCGAAGACTTGACGGCTGCTATTGTGTTAAATTAAATTCGGGTGTTTCTCTGAACCACAACGGATTTCTGCAGGAACATACACAGATGACTGTCGAAAAACCCCACCATAAAAGATAAAGATAATTTCCAGAGATGTAAGTCAGCTCGCGTGACAACCTTCAGAGCAGTTGAAAACTACAATTATGACGTGATACAGACTATACGGAGCGCTTGTTACTGCTAACTCGCTACCTTAGATGTGGAACCCTACGCGTGTTTTCTACGATTAACTATAACAGTAGCACAAGTCCAGAATGATACCTAACGTCTTCGTGCGGACGCAGTGTCTTACGTTATCTTTTCCCCCCAAGTTTCTCATTTGAACTGTTTTTCCTAGTTTTTTTTTTTTTTTAAACCGAAAAGGCAGCAGGTAACATAAAACCGTCACATCTGTGTGTTGGAAGTACTGTTTTTTCACTGTTCTGCATAAATGTTTCGAAATTTTGGCTATTGGACTTGAAATAAATTTTCTCTACTCGCTAATAAAAAAAAAAAAAATAGCATTTTAAATTTAACACATTCAACATAATTTGTGACGATTTTACGATGTAGGTTAAAAAAAATTGCAAAATTAATATGAGCTCGTTACTTTAACAATTGACCATACAATGGCATATGTGGAACGTAAGCATGAAGTTAATGAGTGTTTTCCGTTTCTGACGTACGAAATTTTTTCAAGCCGTCTGAAAAGGCCGTTTTCAGCCATTTTGAGGAACCCCAAAAACATTGGCACCAATTTTTTAAAAGCATGGAAGCATATTTTGATAGTTGTGGATTATTTTACGGAAATACCTTGAAACGTGCCATGCTATGACAATGGATATTAATTGAAGGAAAAAAAAAATTTAAAAAGGACGAATTTTAAAATTTGGGCATTTTCAAGGTTTTCAAGGTACAAAACGTAAATTTTCAAGAAATCGTTTAAACAACTGAAATATGGGCCTATACATAAATTTAACTAATCTTGTGGACGCTAATAACCTAGTTGTAGACTCTGCTCAAAATACCACTACCTACCTGCCTACACACATACACACCTACACACATGCACGTATAAGCATATACACGTACACAACCCCCAGGATTACAAAATCTTACATTTTACTACAAACCAAAGAGGTTGAATTTAATCGTTAATAGCCTATTTACAACAACATTTGATGGTTTGTGTAAGCTAATTCAACACACAAATTTAATATTGGTGATACAAGTTTAGGTCTTTAAATCAAAATTGTCACTAGGACAATGTTATTATTTAACAGCTGTTAAATCAGATATTTTGTAAGGGTAAAATAAAAAAAAAGTAATTAATTAGTTTACTTTGACCGTCCAATGTTTTTCGTGATACCTAACAATTTAAAACTGTGAGGTAAATTTTTTACGTCATATTTTACGACATAGCGTCGGTTTTAATATTTTGAACGTACTAAAATGCGGGATGGAGAGAATAACTTTGAATAACCTAAATACACTGAATGTGTTAATTTGTTTTGGATCTATATATTAATTCCTATTGAAGTGAATACACAACAATTTTACCCTAGTTGTTTTCACTATTTCTTGCTGCTGATAATATTTATGCTGGATTATATCATTCGTTACTTGTATTTTATGCGACGCGCCAAGAAAATCTGTCTGTACCATTTCCCCGAGACAAAGATTCTGGCAAATCATACGTCACATTATTACAAACGAAACGTTCTTAGTTCTTAATTCATTTTGCCATATTAAAATATAAAACATTAATCTTATCATTGCGTATTATGAAGAATAATAAACAGGAAGCACGCAATTCACGATAAATATAGGATAAATTAACACTTTGTATCACAGCCATTTTACAGTCAATTCGATTCTCTCGAAACTAGCTTCCTAATCGAAAATAGATTTTTTCGATTAACGTAGTTTGATCTCGAGCCAAAGACGCACTATGAAACACGTAAAAAATTGCGCATTTCTTTGGCAAATTTAATACGACTTAGTTTAATTTGTTTCTGTTAGTAAAAAAATTGGTTTCCGTACAAGCGAAGCTTTGCTATTAACAGTTCACCACAAGGCAAAAGTAAAGCCACATTGTTACATTATTTTCCTGGTAACCAGTAGGAATTCATGCAGAATTCAAAGATTTTTCCCGACGATCATAGTTCATGCATATTTCCCACTTTCCGAGAAATCCTCGGCAAGTGGCTACCCTGAAAATGTATGTGTAGTAATGGATATAGATAGTTGTTAAAAGAAAGGCCGCTTATGACCTATCAATCTATTCAGCAACGCCACGCGAACGTGAAGCTGTGACAGGTTCTATTTAAATAAACGTGAAATCTCGCAAGTTTTATCCTCAGCGTGGCAGGTGCAGAGAGGGAGGCTGTAGTATATATATATACGTGTGTGTGTGTGTGTGTGTGTGTGTGTGTGTCTGTTAAATTGTAATAGGTGGGGCTTTGGTGACATTGCTTTCAGACAAAAACTATTTTCTGCACTGACATGAGAAAACTATTTCTACATGAATTTATGTGTGGGGAAAAATTATGAGTGCTTTAGTGGTTTTTTAAAAGTGAAAATACTAATTTGATGACAGTTTTCAGGGTATTTAAAACAGCCTAGAATATGCTATAGCAACGTGGGCCATACCGAGATGAACTGTAGGTCTGACAGATACTGAGTAACATATAATTACATTTAACATTGGAGTCCCTATTCTTGTTCCCGCCAGGGTTGAAATAAGAACAACAGTGAGAGGGGAAATTCGTAAGTTCACGGACCCGCATGTTAGTGAGTGGGAGAGATTATTGGTCAGCGCTTAACATCGAGCACATGGATCAGCGCCGGAATGAAGGGGCGAGGGAAACGGGAGATCCCCGAGAAAACCCGCCAACCAGCGGCATCGTCCGGCACGACTCCCACATGCGAAAATCCGGGGACCGACCCCGCCGGAAATCGAACCCGTATCGCCTTTGTGAGAGGCGAATGGTCTGACCCCTTGACTACCGCGCCCCCCCGCACGCTAGAATCCAATGTCCTATGAGTACTCAAGCCTCGTCTCTTTGTTCATTTCCTGCTGTTCCGGCGAATAGCAGCTAGTTGACTAATGATAGGGGCTTGAGTGTACACAGGACTGTTGATTCCAACACGCAGGTCATTGCACTTGGAAACTATTCTGGTATCCCGAGCGGTTTGGATACACATGTACAACAAGAGTTAATTACTGGGTTTGAGAGCAATGTCGTCTCTCGGGGCAATTAAATGTTAGTACATAATAAGTCGACGAAAGTTCCGCAACTGGTGTTCGTTCATTCATACCTCACTGCATATATCACATATGTCTCCTCGCAATGATAATCTCATGCCTCTGCGTGGAATGCGTTACAGCAGTTTCTCTAGTGGCTTGGTGCCGGAGTATCCGGAGACAGCCTCGAGTAGGACTAGTCCCCCAGTATATATACTAGTCCAGGACTTGAACCTTGTGTCTTAGTTGGGGTCGTGTGCCACTGCCCACTGAACCACTACACAGCCTGGTTGATGGAGAGGGGTTCACCCCCTGAACTCTCACATGATCATACATCCACTGTCCTACTCTTCTAACACATACCCTTGACAAGATACAGTATACCATTTCATTAATTAACATACAGTGACAAAATAATACTTACGTTACAATATTCCCATCCGTAAAGATCAGTAGTTTTGCGTGAAGCATAAACCACGTGACAAGCCGTCCATGCGCCAAGCAAGGATTGCGAGGTCTGTATGTGTAACATGAATACAGAATGAGATGTACGGAAGATAAGTCCGCATAGAATAATGTCAACCATTTCGGGTCGATGCGCGTTATGAATAGGGCCCGGTAGTTTTCGCAAAACATTTTTGCAGCACTTTGTTTCAGTGCCATACGTGCGCACCTGCATATCTGCTGTGTGGTCAGTGATTGGATGCCGTAACATACAACGTCTGGAGGTTAAACCAACAAATAACAGGCGTGATATGTGGCTGTTATCCATGTTATGATTGGCACAGTCAAATGAATAATGACTGCACAAAAACACTCTGCCAATAATCATGAAGTTGAGCTGCATGTGTACACGTAAGACACTAAAACAAAGTATGGCAAAAATCTTTCCGCGAAAACTACCGGGCCCTAATTATGAAGCTTCGCTACGCTAGTTGTATTGTGCGGAGAAAAAATAAAGAAAGTAGAAAAAGGAGTGGGAGGGGTCTACTAGGCCGCGCTGGCAGATCGCCGCCATGATTTCCAAGACGGACGGACACTCGATGACGGACATGAGTCAACTAATTATTTCCTGGCACGGGGCGTGATAGTCGGGCAATGCCAACTTTAGAAAAATCATAAAGCAATTGCCCTTTGCCATCCTGATGCCTAAAACATATGATCGAAAATCTGTAATGTATATTAAAATATTATACGAAAAGAATGCACACTTGAAACTAGGCTTCTATACATTTGAAATCTCAGTACACTTGTTAGAAATATGATTTTCGGGCCTCTGAAAATTGCTAAAATCTGCTTTTTTTAGACTGATTCAACTCCGAAAATATCACCTGAATTCGTAAAGTGCAACGCGAGGGGCATTTGTTGGCATTTACTTCATACTGTCAAAAAATAACATTTTAGAGTCGCCTTTAAGGGCGCGGTTCACCTCAGTTTGCAACGTCTTATATATATATATATATATATATATATATATATATATATATTTGTACCAGATATTTTTTTTTTATTTTAGACATAAATTTTGACTAAATCTTCCTCTCAGAAAATTGTTGTATCTCTCATAGTTTTTGCATAATGAGTCGTAAACGTCAAAATTTCGACTTTACGATTTTATGTACGCCACTAAAACCAACTGTAATACCAAACCGAAAAAATTCACAGTGTATAACAATGTTGTAGGTTAAGAAATGACATATATAAAACAAAAAATAAAATATTTTTGTATCTAATAAAAAATGCTGAATTCTGAAATGAAAATTTAAAAATTTTAAAAATTGTTTAAAAATGTATTTATTTTTTATTTTATATAGTTTAAATCATAGCCTGTAACATTGTTATACACTGTGAATTGTTTCGGTTTGGTATGTCTGTTGGTTTTAGTGGCGTACATAAAATCGTAAAGTCGAAATTTTGACGTTTACGACTCATTACGCGAAAACTATGGGAGATACAACAATTTTCTAAAAGGAAGATTTAGTCACAATTTATGTCTAAAATAAGGAAAAAAATATCTGGTACAAATATAAAAATAAAAAAGACGTTGAAAGCTTAGGTGAACCACGCCCCTAAAGACCCACAGGAAAAATGACAACAAGGAAAACCTTGCACGCCAGTTTGACGCGTTGTGAATAGAGGCGATGTGCTTCCCGTTTCTGTGAAGTACTTAACGTTAGTAATTTGAACACCTCAAACATGACATACGTGTATTCTTTCCAAGCAAACATTTTTATACGGTCCCTTATTTCGAATACGATGTATTCTGACACTCAGCCCTTATTGAAACAATGTCACTATGTGAACATTGCAAGCAGTGCTAAACTACTTTGGTTTACAACATATTGTTCTGGACTGGACTCGCTATGCATGTTGCAGTACACCGACAGAAAAAGAACTGTAGGGTACGTAAAAGATCAACGTTTCCAATCATTGCAGATCAACCCTTAATAGTCTAAATTAATTAGCATCAACTCAAATTTTTTTCTGGTAAAATTGTATGCACAACAATTCTAAAATATTTTATATTATATTCACACAAACTGGATAAAATGTTGTTTCCACGACATGTTTATCCCTGTATCTTCTACGATAATGAAGACGGCTAAGGTTTAAGTTTAACTGAAATTCGCATTTCAATGTTCATTTTCGAAGTTTCTGCGGGAATACACGTCACTAACTGGCCTGCCTAAGTAAATACTGTGAACAAAACGTTTATAGTAAATATTACGAAACCTCGAATAAGGAAATTTTACAGCACTTACGTTTAGAAACAGTCGAATAATGTGACTACGGCACATAAAAGTTTAGAGAAAAAAAATATGTTTTAAAATCATGCAAATTTTACAGTGTAAACAGTTCTCCACAGAGCAATCAAGTGCCAGTAAAGAATATTGGGAATCAACATTATTCGTAAAAATTTATCTGAAGACACCCAAGATAAAGTGTCCGGGGAAAATATTCCATCGCTTGTGAACTAGTACAGTGACTGCGGTTTATTGCAACAGAACTATTTGTCGAAGAGTATGGTGGTAACATTATATCAATAGTAGGAGCACTTATTCCCTGGAGGAAGCTTTTTATCGTGTACGTACTAATTGCTATATGCATGTGCTAAAAGTCGGTTCGTTTATACTGAAATGTCATTCCGATGGACTGAGGAATCCGGATTGAAACGTTTACTTTATGGGCGGTGGACCCGTAAATTTTCATTTTTTAATATTTGTGCCAAACACCGTTGAACTTTTGCACATAAAATAACACGTCATTTCCCCAAATAAAAAAAATACGCCTCATAGTTTTTGCAAAATCACTCATCAAAGTCACGATATGGCCATTACGGTGCAGCAAAAAAAAAAAAAAAAAAGTAATTAACTAATGAATCCAAAATTACGGGAACTGAAAGTCAGTGTATCAATGCATTTCATGACATGTTTGACAGAAGTTAGTTTTGAATATTTCAGTAGTAGCCGAAAGTCAAAGTTATGCAAAAATTTAACTCATTTTCATCAATTTTTAAAAATACAAAAATATATCTCTTTGTGTTTACAAAAGTGTCTTGAAGTAGTTCATATCATTAAGTATCGATATGAATTATCTTGTTTCTGCAAGTTAATTATTTTTTATTATTTTGGCTACACCGCAACTGCCATTTTGTGACTTTGATAGGTGATTATGGCAAAACTATGGGACCTAATTTTTTTTATTCGGGGAAATGACACGTTATCTGATGTGTAAAAGTTGAACAGTGTTTGGCACAAATATAAAATTTTGAATTTTTACGGGTTCAACTTCCTTAACACCCAACGGACTACACGGCCGCCATATTGAATCGTTTGGACTAGCTAAATTAAACATTTTGGTTTTATCTAAACAAAGGAAAGCGCGAAATTAAAAAAAAAGTTACCTTTAACATACTTTATACTTACGAAGCAACTAGCCTTGGTTTCGGAATAAATTTTAAAAGTTCGTATAATCAGACACAATCTATGGGCAGTTATGTATGTGAAAGTTTTGAAATTAGGTAGTAACGATTGTTTTATAGTGAAATAAAATCTTTCGACCGATTTCCTTATTTTATTTCCTGTAACTCAGTATCCGTTCGGCCCATAAAACACATTTAAATATTTTCCACTTGTCCACTGACCTACTGAACCTCAACACCTGGCTGCTGACCAGCAGGGCTTTGCTACTTGCACGCTGGCTTACTGGACTTACAGCTGGCAGCTGTTTTGTATAGCAAATCTGATAGAGCTGTGGCCACAAAATAATTTACATTTTTGAAGCTATGTATGACGGTTATTTATTTTTTTTAAACCTCCGATGGACTGTGAAAAAACGAGAATGAATTGTTCAATTCTTGTATTTTCAAAATATATGTACATCTTTCAGCTACTTTTCAACATAACCACCGGGCAGATTGATACACGTGTACAATGGCACCAGTATACTCAAGAACGTAAGTTGCCACCAATGAATGTCGTTTGGGATATGCTGTGTTAAGATTCACTTGCTATAGCTTCATGGACATCCCATGAAGAAACTTCAAACTGCAGTTGCAACGTTTGATGCACCTCGTACGCGTTCTCTCTCCCAATATGTTAAAACGAACAAGGTTCAATAGCCAGGCGGCAAATTTCTTTGCAGAGGATATTTGAAAGCTGGTGTACCGGTACGACAAGAGTCGCGTTCAAAATTTGTGTATGTAACAGCGTGGACACTTTCAATTTGATTCACTAATCAGACACAAACAATTGTGGAAAATAAATTTGTCCTAGGCTAAATGGCTACATTCGTATTATTTTGTTTAAATTTGAATTGCACACGAACGGATATTTTTTCCCTATTTGTATTTGCAATTATTGTAATAACTTTACTCAAATAAATTGTTTTACATTTCATCGGCAAATTTTGTTTTTGTAAGCGGTGTATGTGTGCGCGCGAGCGTGTGCGGGCTTTATATATAGGGTGGGAAGTAAATCGCGGAAAAGCTCGCGGGTACAGGTAGCCAGACCTAAATAAAGAATAATGAGTATAGGAACCACGCCTCTATTGTCAATAGTATGGGCGTAATACCATCTTGAAAGTTGTGTTAATTAATATGTTACATAACGATAATTCAACAACCACTACAAATGAATCGCTGACCTTCCAAATTTGATTCGGATGCATGAAGACACGTATGCAGAGAATAAAGTATGAACACCATCCCATCCCATGCGATGGAAACATGGGGTTGCCTCTGTTATTATGCATGTATTTCTGTACATGTACGCCTTCCATCCTAGTGAATAAATAACAGGGATGACTACGTAATAAAAAAGTGCACTTGTCCGAACACGCTTAGGCAAATCATTTCTGAGATACAGGCACTCAATATATTTATATACTACACATGCTGGAGAAAATAACGAAGAAACACGCGTGTCTCGGCTGTATGGAGCTGGGAAATAGGTTACTGAATAACTGAAAGAATATCAGCATACACAAACACTTGATGTCGTGACATTATTTCATGGAGGTCACCACGCTCACCAATATAGTTTTGAATTATTGTTCGTGATGTGGTAGTATAAGTAGCATTTAAGAGGCATTGCTAGTACGCATAATACATATTGTGAAGGGTTGAAATGTGTAATTACTCTAAACCTGGCCGTTCTGAGAAAATTGTGATCTAATTTTACCTCCCAGTTTGAATACTATTTCGAAATGTATAAATTAAATTAATCTAAAATTCTGATCCTTTAAGTATTTGCTCTAGGCTAATATTTGGGACTTTTGGATGAAGAATTTTTTGCCAGCATGCTTAGATGTCTTGGAGTCAAGATGGAGTCGAAGATATTACACTCAGAAACGACTAATGTGTTAGTTCTCGAAGTATGGTTTGCTGGAGGAATTTTTCACATCCGAGACTTAATTGTACGGAAGTGATAAGAACGATATGAGCACGCTCACCGTATGCTTCATAGCCTCTATGTGCAAGGCTCTGCAGTGGCGTACAGGCTTCAAGTTGTTGTCTACTTGCATATTTGGGGATTTTCAGTGATGACTCTGAAGTAAAGGTAAAGAAATGTCGCGTCTGTCTCTGGTAGACTTACATACTTTTTTGGAATTCCAAGAAAAATGTTAAATATGTGATTATACCTCAAATTATATTTACATTTCGCTACAGTGTAGACCTTGAGATTTAGCTGTTAACTTATAATTACGCCGCAATGTGTGTGGCAAGTTGTTTTATATTCATAATTTGCCCGACAAATTGCGACCTAACTATACGTTACTAGCTCTATTGCCATGCTGGTATCGTAGCTGAAGGTAAATAGAATTTGCGGTATAGTCGCCGATTTAACAAATGTCTTCTCAGAATTAAAAAAAAAAGAAACGAAAAATAATAAAATTCAATATGGCGAGTGAAACCGAGCCTTAAAACTTTTCTGCGTAAGAGGCAGTGTCAAAAGTAAGGTAATCAGATATGCCCCTATTGTAATATTTTCAAATATTGGCAAATTTTAAATCTGGAATAAATTAAGAAAAATCCAGACGCTTTGCGACGCGGGTTCTTGCTGTCGCTAACCTGAACTCCGTGGCGTGAGCAAGGATAGGATGGTGTCACTTTTAGGCAAAAACCCTTTTCTTCATAGAGAAGATGATAATATTAATAAGGAGATAAATTTGTAGAAATAAATATGATATTTATTATGTTTTTATAACGAAAATACTTATTTGTTTATAGTTTCCTGGTTATCTTAACTCCCTAAAATATCCCAGTAGCATGTGTATATCGCTGAAATGAACAAACAAGTCAGTGGTGGCATGTAGGTTCGACTGGTACTAAGACCCGCCTAATTTAATTTAGCATCATGTCCCAATACTTGTTACCGTCAAGGCTTCGTCCCAGCGTGGAGCATGGACGGATTTGTAGCGTGTCACGTGTATTCTTTTTTACGCGAAACTGCTTGACTTATTCATATTACGTTTATCTACGAAACTAACTCGCACTTGAAACTAAGCTTCTATGTTCTTTAAAAGTTGAGCACGCTTATTACAATCATGATTTTCGGGCCTCTCAAAATGGTCAAGAAAAAAAATATTTTTTTTTGTAACTCCGAAAAAATTACTTGAATTCGTTAAGTGCCACGTGAGAGGGACGCGTTGCCCTTTACTTTATATTATCCTAAAATAAAATTTTGGGTCACCGCATAAAGTTGCATTAGAAAAAAAGACTACAACGATAACCTTGTACATCAGTTTGACACGCTGTGAATAGAGTCGATATACTTCCCGTCGAGCGTGCTACTCTGGCTCTTATTGCTCTGATGTTCCCCACGCGTCAAACGCAGAAATTTAAAACCGAGGAAGACTCCTCTTAAATTTGGCGGTGAAAATATCCGTTGCAGCTGTTTTCACCATCCGAAATCATTCATTCACGAAAAACATACTCTATTGGTTTTCGTAAGCATGTGTAATTCAAAAATTTTAAGCGGCTTGTCACCCATCATAACGCTTCACGTTGGTTAACCGCCAGACGAATGGCACATTTAAAAATGGGTACCTTTTATTAGTTTCTGAACATTTCTGAAGACTGAAAGACATTGTTGGTTTAGAAGGCGATGAGATAGCTTGCGAGGAAACAAACGTCAGGTGTGTTTGGAAACAAGGTTAGATTTATGGGCTCGGCGTGGGCCGTTGCCAGGCAATGCAAATTCTTGGCAGCCAGAGAGAATTGCATATCACTGCTTGGATCGCTTCGTATTGAGAGTAGCCTAATGCTAGTTTCATTTTCCTCTGTCGGTGCTGTGTGCGCATGTCAGACCCTCGTTTCCGGAATATACGGAAAATGAACCCTTAACCGATGATTGCCGAAGAATGTTTCCCCTCTCCGTCGGACAAGTTATGCTACGAGTTTATACATATTTCAAAGAAATTATAACGCATTGAAATAATGCACCGATACGAATGTATGTCATAAAGGAATGGTTTTATTAGGTATGTTGTAGTGGGCCTGCTGGCCCTTAAAAAGTGATTAAATGCAATATTTCATGTAAATACGGTAAATTGTGTTAGAATAGTCGTAAAGAGCCCGTTGAAATTTCATTGTATTTAGAATCATTTGTTTAATCTTACTCAGTCGCAATAATTTGTTGCGTGTAGTTTATATTAAATTTAGTTTTGCATACTGGCGAGAGGCGAAGGGTTTGATATGAGTTTTTGAATTGTGCCACGGCCATTTAACCCTTCGCGCCGAAGGAAAGAGAAAGTTGTAAACGCGAGAAGAGCTGGCCCGAGACCTTGAATTAGTGTGGGAAACCGAACTCAAGGGACGAGAAGTAGGTCAGCGCAGAGGCGTGGCTTCGCCGACCCCCTGCAGTGAAATTTAATATTAACTTTTAATGAAGTCGTTATAAACGGCCAAGATTTTGTATACAAGTGCTTGTGTGAATTTTGAAAATAAATTTTAAACCGATACTGAGGAAAGGCCTGGTTTAGTTTTGTCAGTCGCCCAGAGACTCGACGATTGGTTGGGTGTATAAAGGCAGAAGGGGGGGGGGGGTTAGAGAAAGTGCTGCGAGAGCATCGGCTAGGGAGCTTGTAGGGGGGCTCTCGTTGTGACCGTCACGAACTGTGGTTGTGCCCCGAGCCGCGGGTATTCGCGGGAGTCTGCATTGTATTAAGATTTGTTGTCTTTGTGGTCGTCGCTAAGGTGTTGACGTACCCACTGTTGCAGCAATCGCAGGCGTGGTTGGCCGCGAGTTTCGGGCGCGTCTATACAACTTGTATCTAAAACATACCGACAAGCTTCTACAGGTTATTCCTGAGGTGGAAATGGAATGTTTGATATAATGAACCCATGTTCAGGTCAAATAAGGAGGGCTGTAGATAGCCAAAGTTTGAGGAAAAATTACAAGTTATTGTGATATTTTGAAAGCGGCTTACTTGACAGAAACAGATTTCTGGTTACTAATAAGTGTTACTGATAAGTGTTACCTAAATAAATGTTAACGCGAGGGATTTGTACATTTAACACACCTCAATCATGTTTAAATGGGATGGCACCCTTCCCCCATACTTTTGAAAAAAAAAAAAAAATTAAAGAACGTAAGTGACAGTAAAAATGTGCTGTTTGTGACGTCGGAATAATTAGAATAAGAAATGTCTCTTGCAAAAACATTTCACGTAGAACTGTTATTGTCTACTAAGTATGCAACCAGAAAGGTCTGATTGCGTGCCGCGCCGTAGAGTAATTCGCCCTTCAACTTTGTGTGTGGTAAAACATTAATGAGTTTCATAAGCAGATGAGGTGGGATTGTCTCACTTTAACGAGAAATAAAATAAGAAATTTAATGCATGTCTGTTCACTAACAATGTCATATCGCACCGTCATAAAGTCTTTAACACTTGTTCAAATTGGTGGCCTCCTATTTCATTACAACAATTGAGTCGGCGTATCAAAGACTGGCACACTCGTTCGAAAACGCCTGGTGTATCTTGAATTTTGTCGCAGGCGGCCATTACCCTAGCTAGCAGATCTTTTTCCGACTCGATGGCTGTGTCGTACATCAACCAGAGCCTTGATGAACCCCCACAGGAAAAAAGTCGAGTGGATGAAGGTCTGGAGAACATATTGGCCACGCAATAAGCTCACCGCTTCCAATCCACTGTGCTGGAAATGCCGTGTTAAGGTGATTACGTACAGCTCGTGTGTATTGTGGAGGGCCACCGTCGTGTTGAAACCACATACTTTGCCGAACCGCAAGTGGCACACGCTCGAGAAACTCTGGCAATGAGAATAGCAGGAATTGGCTGTACATGTGTCCATTCAATCGGCTTGGCATCAAGTAGGGCCCAATGAGATGGTCGCCGATAATACCCGCCCAGATGTTCACAGAGAATCGTTGCTGGTTCGCTGCTATGGCAGTTGCACGAGGATTGATATCGTCCCAAATGTGACTTTTCCTGCTGTTAAAGTAACCATCACGCGTAAATGTTGCTTCATCAGTGAACAATACGATGGACGTAATGCCTGGATATTCTTGACGCAGGAAACACTACGAAAACGCATGTCGAGGAGTGAAATTTGCTGGTGACAGTGCCAGGACCTTTCACACGTGGTAGGCATGTAGCAGGTGCTCGTGCATAACACGACATACAATTGATTGTGACACGCCTACTCCGTGCGCAATGGCGCGGGTGCTTGTTGACAGGTTTTCCTTCACGAGGTTGAGAACGTCATTCACATTTGGTATACATACATTCCTTGGGTGACCAGAGCCACCTCGTACTTTAAACGCGCCTGTTTCACGCAGTCTCTGGGCGACACTGCTGAAGGTCTCGTGATCCGGTTGCCTCCGCGTAGGGAATCTCTCGTGATACAATCGTGCAGCAGCAGCGCGTGCATTACCTTTCATTTCACCGTACAGCAGAACCATGTCTGTCATTTCGGCGTTGGTGTACGTTGTCATGTGGACTTGTAGCACGATGCATGCAAAATAGTGGAGTGTGGGTTTGTAGTCTACTACAGTCCTCCCCCATGTTCGGGAAGGGGTACTTCACTACCGATAATGTGTGTGGGGAGGTTGGGGGGAGGGG